>NMUG010008588.1:0-11582 GCA_002855965.1 Monotropa hypopitys
AATCTGATCAATGAATGGAAGGGGAAAATGATCCTTCTTGGTCATGGAGTTCAGCTTGCGAAAATCAATGCAAACACGCCATCCGGTGGTTTGGCGGGTAGGCACAAGCTCTCCCTTCTCGTTCTCAACAACGGTGATGCCCGATTTCTTAGGTACAACCTGAGTGGGGCTCACCCACTGACTATTGACGATGGGGTAGATGATACCCGCATCGAGGAGTTTTACTACCTCCTTCATCACGACTTCCTTCATTATGGGGTTTAGCCTCCTCTGCATCTCCCTCGTGGGTTTCGAATTCTCCTTGCAATGAATGCGGTGCATGCATATGGAGGGGTCAATCCCCTTTAAGTCATCCACCGACCACCCTATTGCCATCTTGTGCTCTTTGAGCACATCAAGTAGTTGACCCTCTTGTAACTCAGAGAGGTCTGAAGCAATAATAACCGGCAGGGTGTCGTTTGGCCCTAGAAAGATATATTTGAATGAAGCCGGTAAAGGCTTCAACTCAAGCTTTGGAGCTTTCTCAACAGACGGTGGAGTAGGAGTGGAAGACAGTGCTGGTAATGGTTCGAATGAGGTGGACAATGCAAGCACATCCATCGGAGGTGAAATATCCAGCAAGTAGCTAACCTCAGCGATGGAGTTATCAAGATCAAACTCCTCAAACCCAAAATGTGCGAGGCATGCTTCCAATGAGTCATCGGCTAAAATGTAGGGCAATGCATCTTCCACCAACTCATGAATGACATCTATAGCAAAACATTCATGCTCAACACGAGGTCGGTGGGAAGAGTTGTACATGTCCAAACTCATCTTCATATTGCCGAATGACACCTCCATCACTCCACTTCTCACGGCAATGTTAGCATTAGCCGTGGCCAAAAATGGTCTCCCCAAGATGACTGGGGTTTGAACTTTCAGACTCAAGGGGTGGACAGGTTCCATGTCAAGTACTAGAAAATCTGCAGGATAATAGAAGTTTTGTACCTTGACTAGAACGTCCTCAAACATTCCCCTTGGAGCCTTCACTGAACGGTCGGCCATTTTTAGTGTGACCGCCATGGGCTTTAGCTCTCCAAGCCCCAGCTCCTCATACACCGAATAAGGGAGCAGATTAATACTAGCTCCCAAATCCAAGAGTGCCCTGCTAATGGTTCGTGAACCAATAATGCAAGATATGGTGGGCACTCCCGGATCTGGCAACTTAGGTGCTATGTTTTCCTGGAGAATGGCGATCACCTGGTGCGGAATGGGGATTGGTTCCAAAAATTTCGCTCGTGCCTTCCTTTTGTGAGTTCATAAGTCCTTGAGGAACTTAGCATACGATGGAACCTGCTGGATGGCATCGAGCAATGACAAGTTAATTTTTACTTGCTTGAACACCTCCATGATATTCTCAATGGGATCTTCCTTATTGCGGAAGGGTGAAGGTGCGTTAAGACAAGCGGGGAAGGCTGCTTTGGGAATATAAGATGGGACTACAGATGAGTCCTTTTCTTGTGATTCATCAGTAACCTCCTTCCCTTGGATTTTTTTTTGTTTCGGACTCGGATGATGGAGACTTTGTCTCTTTAGCTCTTGGGTCTGTGGGAGTGGTATCAATCACCTTCCCACTCCTCAGCACCGTAACTGCCTTATCATGTTCATGTTGGGAAGTCTCATCAATTTGATGGACTCCTCTAGCATTTGAAATAGCTTGGCTAGGCAGTTTACCCTCATCCCTTCGACTCATTTGATTAGCTAGTTGCCCAATTTGGGATTCTAGCTTGGCCCTTGATTGTTCACCGGAATGGACCAATTGAGTGAGGTTTTTCACTTGAGGAATGAGGGATTGGATTTGCTTGTTTTGCTCTTCAATTATTTTTAATAATGAAGCAGAATCCAAAGAAGAGTTTGCACTTTGCTGGGGTTGGTAGTGCGGTGGAGGAGGATTTCGGGATTGAAACTGGTTATTCTGAAATGGCAGCAAATCGGCCGCTTGTTGGGCCATGGGTGGCCTTGATGAAGATGGGTCTCCTTGGCCCGATGGTCGCCACGAAAAATTCGGATGATTCTTCTAACCAGGATTATAGGTGTTAGAATATGGATCATTCTGTGGTCGACCAAAGCCTTGAGTGAAATAGGCTTGCTCCTCGGTCTCCTGGGGTAAGAATGCATATTGGCATTCTTCGGTGGTATGACCTGGAGTAGAACAGATTTGACACACCTCTGCAATGGCTGGAGGTGGAGGAGCATAGATTGCATTATGGCCCAAAGATAAGAAGTTATCAAGCTTCTTGCCAGTGAGTCCACCTTGGAACTCAAATCATATTGATGGTCCACTTGATATAAGCCTCTTGGCTTATTTGGTGCAGGGGTGGACCTATCATTAGTGATGCGAGAGTCCTGGTGTTGCCGAGAATTTTCAACAAATTGTTCAAATAATTTTCACCCTTCTTCAGGACTCTTGTTCATGAAACTACCACTGTCACGCCCCGGATTTTCAAACCATATTTTTTTTAAAACAGTTTTAATAATAAGTAGGGGATACAACTACTTGCCATTCAGATACATTCAGTTGAATCCTCATTACATGATACATGGTACAATCAGAAACTACAAGCGGAAGTAAAGTACAATGCCGAAGCCGGCTACAACTGAAGTACTAAAAGGTCAAGTGCAAGTACAACTGAACTGAAACTGAAACTAAAACTACAGTACAAAGGTAAAGGTACAACCCGTAATGAAAGCACTGAACAAAGCTCAGCGGAGGCTGAGGTAAAGGGTGCAAGCAGCACTGGAACTGCCCTGTCTGACTCAAGAAAACCTAGCAGCTGACTCCAACTCCAAGGCTAGTCCTGTAACACAGACTAGAAAAAGGAAAAGAAAGAGGGTCTGAGCAATCCACGGCTCAGTGAGAAAACCCCTAACTACTACCAAGCATGCACATGTGGTGCGTGCCTACGTGTCCACAAGTAAACGTATAGAAACAATAAAGAAGCTAAGTGCACGTAGTGTAAGCCTAACGCAAGACAACAAGGACACGTGCATATCGTTAACAAGTATGTCTAATCAAAACCGTAACCTCGAGTGAATATAGAGGGTACAACACTCCAAGTCCAATCAAAGCAACCTCTAATCGCAACTCAAATAACCCTATCACTAAGGTAGTACAACTCTAAGGATCTACTAAGGATCTCAAACCAACACCGTGTCAAGATTTCTAATCATAACTCATGTTGCGAACCACGCCAACTATTGTTATTGCCAAGTGTTAGAGATTTGAGATATTTCTCTCTTTCTTTTCTATCTTCCTATTAAATTAATACAAGAGACCGCAAGCCAAGGGTCTACATCTAAGTAAATTCTCATTTCCTTTTACTTCGAAATGTTGTTCCAAGGGGACTACAAGGCAAGAGTCCACATATACATACATAAAGTGTTCATTTGATGTTATTGAATTATGAAGTTACATTCATGTTTTCTTTCCTTTTTCCACATAAGATATCGTGCCGGAATCCTAGCCAAGGTATTCCATTTTATAGAGTATTGTCGGAATCCTAACCAAGGTATTCCACTAGTATATTTGTTTGTGACGTTGATAGGGCAAGGTTGGAATAGCGGCTCGTCAACCCACTAACCAATCCTAACCGGTCTTCCCCAAGTAACGTTGGGAGGGCTCTCGTTACTCCTATTGTGCACAATATCGCGGATGGAGCGACCATCCTAGGAGTCCTAACTAAGGTACCCCAAATCAAGTATTCATAATCCATATCATTGTCGTCGTATCCGGGAATCCCTAACCAAGATTGCTTCCCATAATATAGTCATTGATGTCCGAGAATCCTTAACCAAGGTTGCTTCTCATTTGGGCTCAATCAATCTATTATATGTGTCGTTATTTTTATTTATCAATATTCATGACTTGATGATCCGTAACATAGCCAATGTGCGATTCTAAATTCGATTTGAGTACATTCTGCTTGGTTCATATTTCCATCTCTTTTTATCACTACTATCGTGCCTAGCCAAGGCCCTTAAACCACATTTTCTTCCATTCAAGTTTTTCAAGTGATAGATTCAAGATTGAGTGCGAGTAGCCCTCATGTGGCACATCCTCTATATTTGATATTCATTTGGTACGTATTGAATCATGTACATAATTTACTTCAATCACCAACTCAACCTTGACATACCCAAGGAAGACATCCATCACGCCAAGTTAACCTCAACCAATTATCTCTAAACCAATCATTCTATCACAACGGGATTATGGGAGGCCCACGCTTACCAAAACATAAAGGGAAGGGACTTAGACACCCAAACCCCATTTCGATGCCCATATGACAATATCACTAAACACATGGTTTCCCTTATGTTTAAGGAGACTTATTATAATCTAGAAGCTCAACTCACCCAATTAATCCACAAATAGGTCCCATGACAATTTAATGGTCATAATAACCCCAAAACACGACTCGAAGTTCACTAGGGCATTTCGTCGAACACTTGGCGACCCTAGACTCCAATGGCCACCAATCCTACCATAAATCACCCAATTACACCCATCATCCCTCTTACGGGTAAATCATCAAACACGTGATGCTCACATTAACCTCAAGTGATATCTAAACCCAATTAACCATGATACAATCCTAGGATCCCATTAATTAGACTCACAAGCCCTTCGGGCATTATATCGAACACCTAACGGGCAACCCTAGGTCATTAAATGTAATTCACACAAACCATGGTTATTCAATCAAACCTACATACACACACACACACACATACTCAATAGGAGTTAAGAATTTACCCACCAGAGCAATCGCCAGAGTAGTCGCCGGAAAATATCGTCGTCGCGACATCGCAAGCTAAACCCGCCATTGCGTAGATCTCCTCGTCCTCTACAACCTTTATGTAGGCCGCAACTCCATAGCTCTTCGTCAGAAAGTCTCCGGAGTTCCAAAAGTCGTCGGATGAACTCGTGGTAGAGGTTGACGGAGAGCTCTTGATGAGGGGAACAAGGTTTCTCCTTGGAGAAACTCCATCCAAGGCTTGGAAGGCCACCAATTTGTGGAGAGAGAGAGGGAGATTTTTAGAGAGAGGGGGAGATAACTTGATTTTAGGGTTAGAGAGAGGGAGTGAGATATCAAAAATATGTTCTGGACCATTCTCTACATAAAAATAGACTATATATACGCCCATGGGAAAGACTAAAATGCCCTTAAAACGTTCTCCCAAACTCTTCCCCGAAGCATCATTTCGAAATGCATAAGGAATCACATATCGAAATATGTGTGAAGGCAAACTGACCAGAGGACATTTCATATCGAAATGAAAGGAAGAAAAGGAGTGCTACATATCGAAATATAGCTTCAAAAGGAGGCAGCCATGACTTCATATCGATACACAGAAGGGAGGAAGAGACCTTGTTCGAGAGTATTTTGGCCATAACTTATTCGTCCGAACTCCGATTGACGCGATTCAAGTTGCGTTGGATTTGTCATTGAATTCTCTACGACATTGATGAAGAACATTTTTAAATTCAGAAAATATTTTGGAGTCATAATAGGCCTAGACGACCCTCGGCACATTGCCGGAACAACCTAAGACAACTCCATTCGCCACCGGGGACTCTAACTACCCCGAACCATTGAATTTCATCGAATGAGATCCGATATCAACCATAATGATATTTAGGAAAATTATTTAAAATTCTAGGTCGTTACAGCCACCGCAAGATGCATCAATCATGTAGCAGTGACGTTCATTCATCCCGTAATAGAACGTCTGGACTAAATGCCATTTAGGTACCTCGTGATGAGGACACCTTCTCAAAAGATCATTCAAGCAATCCAAAGTCTCGTGAAATTGTTCACCCTCAAGTTGAGTAAAGTTCATAGGAGAACGGCGAATTTGATTGGTCTTCCCAATTGGAAAGTATTTCTTAAAGAACTCTTGCTGACATTGGTTCCACGACGTGATGCTTCCCGGTGCTAAGGTATTTAACCATTGTTTTGCTCGATCCTTCAATGATAAAGGAAAGAGCTTAAGACGCAAAGCATCGTCGGTGAAGTGCATGAGGCGCACCGTGGAACAAATGTCAATAAACTTAGTGAGATGGGCATATGGATCCTCGTTCTCACACCCATAAAAATTGGGAAGCAAGTTCAACAGGACGAGCTTGATTTCATAATGTGTAGACACTGGTGTCGGTTGTCTCACACACATTGGGTTTGTGTATGGACCTGGAACAAAATAGTCCTCAATGGCATAATAGCCTTGCTGATTGCCTCCCCCAAATGCGGGTTGGGCTTGATTGTCGTCTTCGACAACTATTGATGGCCTTTGATTATTACCTCCAATATTTGTCGGTGGTCTTTGCATTTGTCCACCCATGTCTAAGGTATTATTTTGATTTTCGCCAATGGATGGATCGTTGATTCCAAAAATTTTAGCAGTCGGGATAGGATTTTGATTCCTTGATATGGAACGATTTGCCCGAGCTGTTTTTCTATTTCGAGATTTAGGTCTTCTAGCTCTGGGTGCAAAGAGCGGCGCCCGAGCATAAAAGACCAAAGTTAAAATAAAACTAAAAAGGAAATAAAACTACGAACTTAAGGAAATAATAAAAATTCAACTAAATAAAAAACGTTGACTTTCTCCGGCAACGGTACCAAAATTTTGATCGCTGTCGTTCGCGAGTCAAAAATAATATTTATTTCAATGAAATAACACTACAATATAGTAGTGGTAAGTCAAGGATCGATCCAAGGAAAGTGAAGGTTTCTAGTTCAGTGAATTTAGATTTCTTAACTTAAGTTCTGAACGAGTTTTGAGATTTGTTGGTTGGAATTTAAACAAAATTTAAATACGACTACTTACTTCTTTGATAAAGAGGATACCCTGGGTTCTTGAGTAATCACTTCACCATGTGTTCTAGAATTCATTGAAAGCCCGATTTCGGTTGGAACATCTCACATACAGTATATTGCAATTATATTGGTGTGAGAGAAAGATATCTACTTTGCCGAATAGCATGGACTATCACGCCAGTACGGTCCGTCTCAACAGTACGACCCGTCACTAGGACACGACTCGTCTGAGGGCACAACCTATCTAGGATGTATAGTCCATCTTATTCGTGCTAGGTAAATATAGGAAGCACCATTGTACGAATCGTAATTGCAGCAAAAATCAACAATCACAACAAGTGTATTCAATAAAAACATCCATATATTAATGGATCAAGTCTTATTCATATAATCGTTCCAACACAAAACAAAAGATCGATCCTAGAACAATAGATCCATGCTTACATTGATTACCCGGGGTGTGGGAGGCTTAGCCGGTCATGGCGAGAGATATGAGCAAGAGAGAATAGGGAGAAACCATGGAGCAAGTCATATCAAAAGATGTCACCTTCTTCTACAACCCTCGAAGAGTTCTCCAACTCCTTAGTAGCCACCACAATGAGTTCGTAGGTATCAAAGATAACCTAATGAGGCTCAAAGCCTCATATTTATACTAAGTATACATTCAAATCCCTTAATTACCCTTAATCAAGGGTAAGGATGTCCAAACATTGGCTAAAAATCATAAAAATCCCGCATCAATTTTTCCTTCTGCGTAACAGCGCTACCGGTTGCACCCAAAATAGGTGTATCCGATTGCGGTTCCCTTTTCTTCAGCCTTTCTACAGCATTGCGCTACCGGTTGCGGTTGGGAGCGCAACCGGTTATGAGATGCGCGGTACTTTGCTTCAATTCTCCTGTCTGCATCCTGTAGGGCTGGCGCTACCGGTTGCGGCTAATATGAGCGCAACCGGTTACGGGTATGCAAGTGGCATCCTTTTCTTCTTCTTCTTTGTTCTCCATTTCTCCTCTTTGACATCTCCAGCCTGTTTCCATTACTTCATTAATCTTCCTTAAGCTCTAGAGATCCTCCTTAGGCTTTGGCAAATCCCGGGATTTCCAGTGTCTTGTAAAATGGCTCTATTGGCTTATTTCTACTTAATTGCATGTCAAAACGGCTTATTCCACAAACACTACAACTCTTGTTAGATAACGGATTTAGGACTAACAATTTGCACAGTTAAGACATATAAATAGGTACGTTACCGTACCTATCACCTTGTGTTTGACCTTTGGATTCCTTCTTGTGATTATTGATGAGCTTCTTGGTGGACACTTCTTATAGGATAGTGTCGTTTCTCTCGATGTCGATCATTTGGTAGCCATCACGGCACATTGGAAGCCGATTGTTTTCGGTGGATGAGCTTTGGCTCTTGTCATATTATTTTGGTAGAGATATAGTTTGTTGACCTCATTTGTAAATCGTGGCTTATTGGGATTGACCTAGTCTCCCGAACACATATCTTCTTGATGTTATTGAAGGATTTCGGTACGTTCTACTCTATCAGAATTGAGGATAGTGTTGATGACTAGGTGTGTTGACACTAGTTAAACTATTAATTGTAATATTCCTTGAGTAGAGGATGTCTTGGTGTAGCAAGACCTTATTGTGATAGAGATGTGGGCGTAGAATATTTCGGGGTTGGTAGGCATCTTGTGTGATTTGTGCCTAGTTGTCGGTAGATTGAGGTGTAGTTTGCATTGATGGTGTCTTACTCTTGCTCGGATGCTAGATTTACCTTGGTGTTGTGACTTGAGGCCGTTTGAGATTGACATGATTCCTTGAGGCATTGAGGTTGTTGTGGCGAGCGGTTAGAACCTTGTTAGTCCTTGTTGGAAATTGGGATGTCCTTCGATAGTTATAGACTTAGTTGTGTTCTAATTTATGATGTGTTGTGTTGATGATCCTGTTTTGGTGTGTTGTAGAATTGGGATCTTGACTTTTTTGTGAGGTTCTAGTGCGAGTTGTAGCGCGGCGAAAGCCTTCTTTTGAGGAAGTAATGAATAAGCACCGGAAGTAAAATTTTGGGAGATAGTCAGTTGATGAAGTGATCGTTGAGGTTCTTAGATTGTAGATGGCCGAAGGATGGGTCATCACGTGCCGTATTTCCTCATTTGGCTGAGTTTGGAATATCATCCCTTGACTTGGTAGAGTCAGTAGGACTCTTGAAATATTTGAAGTGATAGTGCGGTTAGAGATATCTTGTGGGTTTCCTTTATGTGACCTTAGGGTCCCTATCGTATTGGGTGATAGTATTGTTTGGGTAAGTAGAGCAGTGAGATCACTTGAGGACTAGAGGTTTGAAGGCGAGTGTTAGTAGAAATTTTGGTCCGGAGAATGGATGCACGTTTGGGTTTGTGATATTTGAAAGTGGGATGTGTGATCCGGTACATTGAGAAGGTGAGCGCTTGGTTCTAGAACTGGTGAAGTTGGTTTGTTAGTGTATTGTAGAGTCTCTTAGGAGATGGCTTGAGATAGAGCGCGATTTGAGCGTTGAGTTTGAAGTTGTAGTCGGAGTTGAGAGTTGGTGACTACTCCCTTGTCTTGGCTCACGGTTGTAGAAGGTGATTTGTGGAGTAGTGGGTTCTTCTCCTTTTGGGTATTGGTCTCGGTGCATCATTGGTTGCTTGTCGTTCTTAGTGCGCCAACCCTAACCTGATTCCCTTTGTTTTGGGTTGATAAGTGCAAACCATCCATTCATTGTTCTCTGCCTCTCCCATTTTTTTGAACGACTGGAAGTGAAAGGTAGTCTATCTATCCATTCTCGTTTGGATCCTTGCCTGCCAATGTTGGTGTTTATCCTTACTGGAGTTAGGATATTCGATTCTTTAGTGATGCGTAAGTAATTCGTTCATTTTCTCCGTTTGGCATATTCATAACTGTCTCGGGTTACACTAGGGTCTGAATGAAAGACCCTAAAATGTATGAGTACATTGTGGTTGACTACTTTATGGAATTTTGATCCCCGAGATTTTGATCCCTGAATGCTATGTATTCACAACATTGCGCAACGGGGGTTTACTGGACCGTCCCGACGAGTTGGGAAATACTAGGAACTTATAGTTAGTAGGTTGATCACCTACTATCTCGGAATTGGCCGAAACCTAATAACTCATTTGATTTGATATGCTAAGGAATTGGTATGTTAGAAATCAATCTCCTTGGAAATTAATGAAAATTGGTATATTAGAAACCAATATTTTAAAAATAATGAAAATGAGTCATTTTGAACTCATAGGACTTGGTAGATTGAAAACCAATTTCCTTGTATTTAAGAACGCAAGTCTTTTGAGAAAATGGTTATTTATTCCTTTGTTTTGACCAAGTTAGTCTTTTGGAAAATTACGAGTCTTCACTCTTTGGTTGATGTCGTTGAGTCTTTTGGAAACATTAAGTGTTAAACTTGAGTCAAAGAATGAGTGAGACATTTTAACTTGGAAAATGTAATGAGATCCCTATGCATACATATTTACATTACTTGACTTGTCACACACATGCACCCTAATTTTAGAAACACTTGGTTATAGATTAATCTACTAGGTTGTGGTGCCTAACCCTTTATTTTATAGGTATTTGGCTTCTTTAGATTGGAGCCGCATCTTCAGGCTCCTTGCCGGACTTTGAAGTTGGTGCACCACAGTTGTTAGGTTGCTTCTCCTTTTTCTGTACTTATTACATCATATCATGTGTCATTTCATTTCAATTGTACAATATAATCGGACTATGTTATAAAGTCCCATAAGCATGCACTACTACAATAATAGATAACAATAACACTTGTAATTTTTAAATAATATCACTTTTTAAAAAATGACATTAAAAAAATTTATTTTTAAAAAAATAACACTTTAATTGATAAAGTGTCATTATAACTTTTTAATATCACTTTTTTAAAGAAGTGATATAATAAATATTACTTATACTTCCCCCGCATATCACTCCCGCGTAATTCCTCATCCATCTTCGCGACCTAGAAGCCGCCATCGCTCCTGTTCGATATCTTCCTCCATCGCTGCCGACCGCCCTAAGCTCGCCAATCTCGCACCTGCCGCAAAATGCAACCCTAAGCCTTCGTATGCCATCCATTCCTGGCATCGTTGCCGTCATCCATTGCCTTCGTCCATCGCCATTAGCCGTTGTCGTCGTCCATATATTACTGGCATTTCCCTCTAATTTCTCTCTATCTTCCATCAAGGAAGGAATATACAATCCTTTGTGAATATACAGTCCCGTCGTGGTCCTTTGCGAATATATTGTATCGCACGTGTGTGTGGGTTTGTGAATCTATGTGTGCGAGCTCTTCGTCTAGGTTTGTAGATCTGTGTGTGCATTCAATTTTAAGAAATTGCTAATATTGCTGAAACTGTAGTTCGAACTTCTAATATCCATCATTAGCTTTACACCTCAGAACAAGCTGATGAGGGATAAACTCTAATACATCTTTCATACTGAAACTGTTCGATAGGTGTCATAGCTACAAAACTATATTGATAAATGTTGTAATGAATGAGCTTGAACTTGTGATGGTAGACTTGCTGATGTCTATTGAGGTCTAACCATACGTGATGGTGGAATTGCTGACGTTCTTAGTTGAAGTCTAGCTGGACATTACAAACCCACTACTTTATCCTTTGTTTGTGTTTATGTGTGTTTCTTTTTCACCTTCGGAAGTTGAGTATTCACCC
>NMUG010008589.1:0-11582 GCA_002855965.1 Monotropa hypopitys
AGAAGTTTATCAAGGATTGACGTTATTGGATGGGGAAAACTTTCAAAAGAAGTAAAATTGTACCGACATGTTATCTTGTGGATTCATGGACTTAGTGGAATTACTCGAGTTGAGGAAGAAGTATTTGGAGTTCTAGTTGGGTGTGTGAGCTCTTGGTATGCATTGGTATTGGATAAAAATCTGTTGCGTATTTTGAGAGTATTATTTATGGTAATGAAAAGTGAAGATGAGATATCAAGAACTAAGTATATAGGTTGAATATGTAAGGAGTGCTTGATCAGTTGTGTAAGAAAATGGTGGGATTCCAAAGGTAATTCTACGCATTGGAGTATGTATTTTTGAGTGGCGTGAGGGGATGATTGTGGAGCAAAAAAGAATTTTCAAGTGGAATATACTTGGTATAGAATTTTGATTGTGTTAGTGGAGTAGATTGTGTGGGAAGTTGTATAATTGAGAAGTATAATGTTGAGAGCTATAATGGAGTTTACTCTTAATTATGTGTATGGTTGAGTGGTATATTGTTTCTACATGGGTAATATTAGAGGTGAAAGATTAGTAAAATTTCGAGCAAGTGTAATAGTTTCTAAGTGAAAGAAAGGTTTGTAATTGAAAGAAAGTATTGGGTAATTTCCTTGAAAAAAAGGAGTTAAACAACATTAGCACTTGTAATACAAGAAGTATGCAGAGAATGGTAGCTTGGTGAAGTATGATTATACTTTGAGGAAACATTTTGATTGGGTGCAAGCCAAAAACCACCACCTGCTAAGATAACTGAATCACCCACTAAAGGAGCTAACATTGCTCCAATCTGACCATAGTGGACCTGAACCCCGAAGCCTACACAACCTGGATTTCCACGCCAAAAGAAAAGAAAAGCAAGCAAGCAAGGAAATCCAGAGTTTATTAGATATTACATCTAAATATATGACTAACAAAGGTTCAGTAATATAATGATTGGCACTCTATTTTATAGTTTCGAGTGCCAATTCTCTTCTTTTTTAGTATGTTTTCCCCTTAGTTTGCTTACATTTCATACATAGTTGCTTTGATTTCATTTTCTAGTGTTTGTTTGTTTTTCAGGATAAATGATCAATTGTTGATGAAATGAATCACAATGGGGAGTTTGGACTTGATGATACTCATTGAGTACTCTCAAATGGCATTGATGTGGTTTTCCTTTAACTCCTTGGTATTGAACTCTTGTGCACTCAAGACATTGCAAGAATCATGAACAAGCAGGAGGCATCCCAACCGATCGAACCACCAAAGCCCAACCGGTGGAGGAATGCCCAACCCATCCACTCCTTTGGCAGCTGAAACAACTCAGACAGAACAAGTTTCAACCGGTTCATTCCAAGAACTCAACCGGTTGGTCTCCTTCACCATCAGAAATTGCAAAACAATGGTCATGAATCGTACAAGAATGAAAATGCAAGTGTTGCAACAATGGTGAATTACATATGAATAAATCGCGCAGCCATGAATGTTGAAGGTGTTGCAGATGGAAGGTTGTTCGCAAACAATTGAAATCGCAGAGAATCTGTACAAGCCATAGAAATCAAAGAATTGCATGAAATGAAATTGTAGGCAATAGAAATTGCCAATGGATGAAGCAACTGCAGAGAATGGTTGAAATTTCAGGTGGGAATGGTGGAAATCACAGAACGAATCACGATGAAAGAAATCACAAGAAATCGCAGTTGCAGGCCAAGAATCATGTGGCCAAGAAATCACAGGTCCCAACCAGTTGGGTTTATCATCTCCTTCACAAGAAGGAATTGCAGAACATTGAAGAAGACACAATCGCAAGAGCTATGAAGAAATCGCATAGGAATTGCAACCATGTGAGAAATTACAAGAGGGTGAAATCGCCTATGAAGGAATCGGTGGAAATAAAATCGCAGGAGATGTATGAAATCGCATAGGGAGAAATCGCAGGAGTGCACGCAGGAATAGAAATCGCAGGGATGAAGAACTTTGATTGATGGATGAATATCGGATGAGAAATCGCAGGCCATGTGTGGCCAAGAAATCGCCATGGAGGAGAGCACAAGCCAAATCGATCCAGGGTTTCGCACAAGGCATGAATCGTACAAATTGAAATCGAAGGAGGTCAACCATGGTGAAATCGCAGTTAAGGGTTTTGCGAAGGTGAAGAAATCGCAGCAGGGAAGAAATCGCCTATGGAGGAATTGAGGCCATGAAATTCATAGATGAATTGGAGGAATCACAAAAGGTTGTGATGAGTTGGAAATGACAACTGAAGTTGAAATCATAGTGGAGAGATCGCAGGAGGGTTGCACGATTGAAGAGGAATACAAGAATTGAATCTGGGTTTT
This sequence comes from Monotropa hypopitys, assembly GCA_002855965.1. Lineage (NCBI taxonomy): Eukaryota > Viridiplantae > Streptophyta > Magnoliopsida > Ericales > Ericaceae > Monotropa > Monotropa hypopitys. Next base: position 2,340 of record NMUG010008589.1, read on the forward strand.
ACGTGAATTTGTGGAAGGAGATGGTGCCAATCGAAGGGTGTATTCTCAACCGGTTCACTATGCATCCCAACCGGTTCAACTCCTTGGCAGCCAAGTGCAATTTTGGGCAGAACACACTTCAACCGGTTGGGGGCCAAATCCCAACCGGTTCGGACCTGGTTCGGGACAGAAAATTCGATTTAAAAATATTTTTAGCGGGAATTTAATTAGGGAACCGACCTTAAATGGTATTTTTGTAATTTTTTAAGTTCCCTACTATAAAAGGAAGCCTAGGGCTTCACTCTAGGGACTTCTTGAGACTTTGGATCATTTGTTACATTCTTAGAGAGCTCTTAGGATATTTTAGGGTCTCTCCAAGGAAGATTGAAGATTTTGGAGGGTGACGGCCAGAGTTTTTTCTTCCGAGGTTAGACGCAAGTTTATATCCATATTTCTTACATTTCTCTTATTCTCAATTGTTGTAATGAAGATTTTCATATCTGTAGTTGTTGCTTTTATCATGTTTAGCTAGATTTCTTGGTTGGATCTAAAGGGAATTGATCTTATGAATCATGTATTGATGATTACACTCTCTCTCTCTTCTTAAATCACCATAAGTGCCTTTTAATTGAAGATCAAAAATCTAGGATTGATTAGGGTTTATTTGAGATTTGATTGATTGTAGACATTTTCGCATGGCACATTCAATGCTTAATTCAAATATACCTAAATCAAGATTGGATATTTGATTCTCCCTTGTTGGATTCGATATTCGGAATCCACTTGTAATAGTTAAGGTTTGATCGGTTGTAGACATTGATAGATGACACATCCGATGCTTATGCCTAATCTATTCAAGTGCGAGGACGGAATTACTCGTTTCATTTTATGCTTATGTGTGATCATTAAAATGTGTTATGACTTGCATCATAACCATTCAAAGTAGGAGTGTAATTGATCAATCATGAATTTATAGGATTGAAACCCCGAAGATCTAACCTATTGTTCTTCACTGTTTTAGATTCAATTTAGCTTTGTCATTAAATCACCAAATCTATGCAAACCATAAACATTTTAGTTTTTCTCTTCACATGACAAACTCAATCATTCGAACTAAAACCCCCTATCCCTGTGGAAATCGACCTTGGACTTACCAAGTTTTATTATGCGCGACGAGTTCTATTCCTATGCTTGGGAAAACAATAAAACAAGTCAAGCATATAACAAGATAACTTCGAATTAAAACACAAGAAAAGCCAACATAAGCTTTAAATGATAGTTACTCACATTTTAAATCTTTTACCAAGTCAAACATACTCTTTTCTCATCTTGCTCATATGATTCCAATTGTCCATTTCCAATGATAATTACACAACAATGATCACATTTACATTCTTATTACTCTATGGCAAAGGAGGGTGACAACTCCAAGTGACTATCCATACCTATCTCAACGCGTCTACAACATATGTGTCTAGATAATAGGCAAAGTAAGTAGGGTGTGAAATGCCCTCTGCAACTATTCATTAACCTCTAACAGTCCACATGAAATACATCAACATAATTGACCATTTTGAATATGTCCAATTCTGTATTTCCAAGCAATGATCATTCTTCTAATTCAACGTACCACATTCATATAGGCCACTAATGATTTCCACACATCTCTTCCACAAAGGATAATTATTATTCGTTAATTCATTCAATCAACAATATGAATCAATGCTATATTTGAGCAATGCATCAACCGAGTTTACTATCATACAAGTTTATCATCACTGTGCCAATCACTTACATCCTTAAGGAGGATAAGTATATTTTACAACACTAGGGTGAAGAACGCACACACCCAATAATTTTAATATTTCTTTTCACTTGCCCGAAGGCCAACCCAATTGGCTATAATTGTTGTTTGTTAATATCTCTGCCCACACTGGCCACCTTAGGCTATACACAAGCCTCTTGGATCTTATGCTGAAATACCAATACTGGCCACCTTAAGCTACACACGCCTCTTGGAAAACTGCCAAAATGCCTACACTGGCCACCTTATAAGTATTTTAACTTATGCTGCCCACATTGGCTGTCTTGACACATTACACACGTGCCATACGCTATATCCATAATCTAGATATAAGAGTAACACTTCTAATTCACACAGACTCATATAAACGATGCAGTCTCATTTATAATCCACATTAGATTACCAAGGTTCAAAAGAAGCCATACTTTATGTCATTGAACACTAGCTCTTCCAAATCAATAATCATTCAGTAGTATAACATGCATACACTAGTATCAAAAATGGAAACATAGACATACCAAGGGTCTACCACACTTTCACTCCGCCTCTTTAATTATAATTTTCTTTAATTTATTTCATGCACATCCTTCGACCCTATGCATCTACAATATCATTTGCCTTCCAAGGATGTAACATACTTGTCATGATAAAGGATTCATTAAATTAAGTAAAAGAATCCTACGTACTATTCCATGCATTTCATTCAACTAGGTGCATCAATAATAGCCATTGTGTAAGACCTGCATCGTATTTAAGGGTCATTAACGAATAATAATTGAGAATTAAGTTAATTAAAAATATTATCAAATGGAAATTAATTAATTGAAATAAATTATAAAGCTCAAGAAAATAAATTAAGAATTTATTGAGGATTTTATGAAATTTTTGGGAATTATTAAGAATTTTTAAGGCAATTAAAGATGAAATAGGAGTTAATTTAAATACTTAATAAGTCTTTAAAGGCATATTTTTAAGGCAATTAAAGATGAAATAGGAGTTAATTTAAATACTTAATAAGTCTTTAAAGGCATTACTGCAAGAATTGAAAGCAAAAGGCAGAAAGTGTAATTAAAGAAGAAAATTGAGATTTGCAAAGTGAGGTGTCGAATGGTTGAGAGGTGCATGAAGGGGGAATAGATACAACTTGTATCTACCATGCTACGTGTGTGTGTGTATGTGTAAAGGAAGCTTATCTGCAGGATTGATGTGTCAAGGAATGGTTATATGCAGATGTAATTGAATCAATGAAGTGTCAAAAAAATTGGGTTATGTTGACATTAATCGAGTATGTATAACAAATTCAAAACTCCTGTGTATTGTCAATCATGAATTTAACTAAGTAAATTGTGTGAGAGAAGAGTGTAAGAGAGTTTGATGTTCGAGAGAAGAGGTCTGATCGAGAGAGAGAAGTAGAAGGGTGTAGTTGTAGAGTATTCATTGGGAAGAAGATGAACAGTAGATGAGGAAGAAAAAAATCCAATTTCGCGAAAAAACTTCTGATTTTTATATAATTCAACTAAGGTAAGTATGATCAAAACTAATTATACAAAGTCATTAGATATCATGCTTAGATCATTTGGTTTAATTTTGGAACAAAACAATTGAGATTTGGTAGGTTAATCGATCAAAAATCGAAATTGGAAGAAACCCAGAAATTGTAGAACCATCGCCGATCGGGGCCAGCACCGGGCCCTCCACTGGTGCCACTGGTGGAGCCACCAATGCTGGAGATGGTGGGCTTCTGGGTTTGGCAATGAGCCCAAATGCTCGGGTTTTGGCTTGGGCCTTGGCCGAGAAGTTCGGGAAATATTTTTGGGCTTGAAGTCAGAACCTAATCAGTGTACTTAATTATGTTTGTGTAAGACTAAGGTGTAGGAATCATTTAAAAAGTTTGTAAAGAAGTTAAAGAGGAAATTAGAAGATTAAGAGTAATCATGTATATTATTTCATTATTGTCTCTTATAGAATTTATTGGATTATTGTTAGGTGTTGAGGAACCGCCATCAACAACGGTTCATCGGGAAGACAACTAGGTTATTCAATAGTCCATCGTATATCAGGTGAATACAAATATAATTGTATGATTTAGAAAAGTTACTACTTTCTTAGTAACAAAATGTGTGTTTTGAATTGGTTGGGGGAAAAAGGGTGAAAACCTATGGATCATGTATTTTCGGAAAGAAAAGGGTTAAGATGATGTTTTGAAATACAAAAGTAAGTTTGATTAAAAGATTAAGGAAACGATTTTATGAAGTAAAAAGAGGAATGATTTAAATAGAATGGTTTTGGGAGAAGTGATTAAAGAAAGAGCTTTTAAATGAATGATTTTTAGAAAAAGAGAATAAGAAATGGTTTTGGCAATATAAAAAGGGTTTTATCCATTGAGTTGATGTCTTGGATCGTGCCGAAATAGCCTTGCCATAGTACACGAGGATACTATTGGGTTTATGCACTGGGGTGCATTGTGCAGGGGCACATTATATATATATGTATACGAGAATATTATTAGTCCTTATCGCTGGGGCAGGGGAACGAGTGACCCTTGGTTTATTATGGTGTATCTATCCGAATATTCATAAGTGAACAGATCTGTGTCTGGAATTGGGATTTTGAAAGAGAATTGGGAAAAGGTTTTTAAAGAGTTGAAAAAGGGATTTTAAATGGAATTTTGAGAAAGTGTTTTTAAAGAGATTTTTGTAAAAAGAAAAGGAATTTCTTTATTGAGATGAGTTTTTGAAGAAAAGACATGTGTTGTAAAATAGTGATTCTTATTGCCGAACTTCTAGTTGGATGACGTTTGTCGATCTTGTTTTGCCCCTGATTTTGGTAAAAATTTCATATGTTCAAAGGATGTTGTGTTCCCGTGCGTGTCTCGCTATCTATGTTGCATCCTTGGCTCGAAGGTTGGTAGTTCCAACTTTGGTTGCGAGATTCTATTAGAAGTAGAAACAACTGTTTTCGTTCGTGGTGCTTTTGCATTGAACGTTGCTTGATCATTGGCAAGTTTGTGGACTTAAGATGCGCGTATCAGTTTAGCCGTGGGAAAGTTGGGTACGAATGCATATTATGGTCTAAACTTGGTGTGACTTTAGTGTCATGTCATGTTGTTTGGGCTTGGCACTTGCACATATTGGTATGTGTGGGTGTGTGAGTACTTTTTTGTTATGTGATACACATTTGACGTGGTGAATTAGTTTGAGAAGAGATACCGACTGGGGCATCTCAAAACAAACCACCAAGGTCATACGGTTACCACACTAGGATGTATGTATTTGGTGTGGTGTGTTCTTTGGCTCGAGAGTTTGGAGCATATCCATGCGTTGCATTTATTTTTGGTTAGTTCGTGGGTGTTAGTGCGATGTCGTATACTCACTAGTGGAGACGTGCCAAGCATTCATGCAGACGGCTTTGAAGCCGTATCGGCGTGTCCTTGCCGTGTTGGCGTATCCTCAGTGTGTCCTTGGCATGTCGATGTGTCCTCGGTGTGTTCTTGGCGTGTCGGTGTGTCCTAGGTGTATCCTTGGTGTGTCAGTGTGTCTTTTGCGTATCCTTATGTATCGGTGTCCCCGTAGTACGATTGTTGGATTGTGGTGGACGATGACGCTCGAATAACTTGTGTGTGAGTTTGTGGAACAAATTCATTCCTCATTGTAAATGTTGTCGCAAGAAGATTGTTGGTCTCTTGTTCTTGGGGAGACAAATCCTTTATGGGATCCTCCATCTCTTGTATCTTTAGAAAAAAAGGGTTTTAATTCTTATCGGGAGTTGTCCCTTTTATTCTTTTATATGGCACGTTGGTTTTCTCAAGTTTGGTGTTCCTCGGTGGAAACCTTCGCATCTCTCTCCTTAGTAAATCTCATGGGCGAATCAATGGATGTTGAAGTAAAGTAGTACTTATGTTGGATTGAGAGCCCGAACAACCGTATCGAATTCACACGTTTTGGTTGAACTCATTCCCATTCTTGTTGGGATCTCACTCTTGAGAAGTTTGTTGTGGAGATGTGTTTCGATTTCGATTCATTGTTGAGAAGTGAACTCGTGGTCTCGTTAGTCGGGTGATTTGGTTTCATCCCCTCTTCCTTTTTACTTAATTTTGAGGACGAAATTTCTTTAAGGGGTATGAGGTGTCACGATTCGTATTTTCTAATTATATTTTCGAAATTAAATTCACTATTCTAATCGATTGATAGATTTTATGTGGACTCCTTGGATGATATTGGCGATTGGAATTAGGTTTTGGACTCCCCCTTGGTTCGTCTATATTGTTCGTGGTTGATCCGGAATGTCTCGGGGAAGTTCCGGGGACCCTTGGCATGGAAAATTCACATCAGGAGAAGTTTGCATCGGTGCAGATTGGACTTGCACCGGTGCAGGAGTTCTAGGAAGTTTGCATCGGTGCAGAGAATGGCTGCACCGGTGCACAAACATTCTGCTCACTTCTTAGCAGGTTTGCATCAGTGCAAAGAGGAATTGCACCGGTGCACAAACTCACTGTTCGAATTCTTAAGGAGTTTTCATCGGTGCAGATTGGCTTTGCACCGGTGCACAGAGGTGTTTTGACAGATTTTTGTACTCATGAAGGGTACTTCGGTCATTTCATATAGGGATCGTGTATATGGATGTTTGGAGGACAAGAGCCCTCATTTTTCATCAGAACCTTTCTCTCTCTTCCTCCCCCATCCGAAATGTCTCTCCCCCCTCTCTTGAAACACATCTCTCCCTCTCTTTCTCTCTTGATTTCTTGAAAATCCATGGGGATTTTGGAGTTTTGGCCTTCACAAACCTTCTCCTCCTCTCCTCCCTCTACGCGACTATGGTGGTGGATCAACCATCGGAGGAAATTCCCGCGCCTAGGGTATTCATGGTTCATCGAGTGAGGAAATGCCATTCACAAACCTTGGAGAGCTTGAGGAGATCTACGCAATGGCGGGCTCGGATCATGGCGGTGTTGAGGACATTGTTCCGGCGACCTCTGAGCTCCAGTGACTTTTCCTGTGGGTAAATCCTTAACTCCTATTGAGTATGTGTGTGTGTGTACATAGGTTCGATTTGATAGCCTTGGGATGTATATTGCATTTTGTTATCTAGAGCTATATTCTGATGGAATTGAGTGGTGATCTTGGGCCCACTAGTTGTTTGATATAATGCCCCTAGAGGCTTAGGCATATTGCGTGTTCGACGAAACTCCCATGAGGGGGACGACTTGTACTTTGGTGGTTTGTAGGTTGATTGGTGGCCATTGGAGTTAGGGGCCACCAAGTGTTCGATAAATTACCCTTGTGAGATTTGGGTCGTGTCTTGGAGGATTTAACGCCGTTGGATTAATATAGGACTTATACGGTTGCGTGGTAGGTCGCATTGAGTCCGTATAATTATAGTAGAGTCTTGGGGGTTTGGGTGAGCACCAAATACTTGGTAAAATGTCCTCGACAAGTGTTGTGGTAAAATTGGATTTGGGTGCCTTAGTCCCCTCCTTTCATGTTTTGGTGAACCTGGGCCTCCCATAGCCCCATTGCGATAGAATGTTGGTTTGAGACAATTGGTTGAGGTTGACTTGTCGTGATGGTTGTCTCCCTTGGATATGCCAAGGTTGAGTTAGTGATTGAAGGAAATTATGTAAGTGATTCAATACTCACAAATGAATATCAAATATAGAGGATGTGCCCCACGAGGGCTACTCATACCCAATCTTGAATCTATCACTTAAAGAAAAACGCGATCTGGTAAGTAGACGTGATAATGCGGTCTAGACGGAACCAGGGGCGGAGCTGTGTGGAGGGGGGAGGTGGCAGGTGCCACCCCCAATTTTGAAAAAAAATCTCAAAAAAATTTTTTTTGAGGGAAAAACTAAAAAAAAAACTTTTTTCTTCAAAAAATACACATAATTAGATAATTTTTTGGTAAGGGTGACACTCCGTTCCAATTGTGCCACCCCCATTTTGAATTTCTGGCTCCGCCCCTGGACGGAACGATATAGTTTGATGGCCTTGGTTAGGCACGGTAACAATGATAAAAAGGAATGAAAGGATAAATCAAGAATGGACTTATGAGGGGATTCTTGGATTTACTCCTAATGCGATAGAAACACTTAACAACGTGGGATCATAGGGAGACGGTAATCCTTCCAACGATTTGGGAAGCGCCAGAATTATCATGCGGGAATGGACTTATGACGAAATTCCCTGGATGGTCGCTCCATTCATGACATTGTGCACAATGGGGGTAACTTGACCCTCCCAACGAGTTGGGAAACGACGGATGGAAATGATAGTGTGTCGACAAGCCACTATGCCGGACCCAATCAAATATGAAATAATTCTCAAGCACGATAAAAGAACATGAAAGGATAAATCAAGAATGAACTTATGAGGGGATTCTTGGATTTATTCCTAGCATAGAGTTATGGAACGATTGGTAATATGTGACGACGACGAAAGGATGAATCAATAATGGACTTATGAGGGGATTCTTGGATTCATTCTTATTGTGAAGTAATGAAAGGAAAGATGGAAAAGAAAGAGACACCAAATATCCTAAGTTACGCATGAATCCAACACATAATGATAATGATAGTTGGCGTGGTTCGCAATGTAAGGTGGCATTGTATATTTGACGTGGCTTCGGTTGGAAGTCCTTAGTGGATCTTTAGGGTTGTCTTGCCCTATTAGAGAGTTGGTTGACTCGTGTTGGAGTTTGCTTCAGTTGGACTTAGGATGTCATACCCTTTGTACTCACGTGATGTTGTGGATTTGGTTAGACACACTTTGTTGGCGATACGCCTATGTTCACTGTTACTTGAGTTAGGTTTGCTTCACGTGTACTTGAGTCCTCTACTGTTTTGTGTACTGTTGCTTGTGGACACGTAGGCACACACCGCATGTGCATACTTGGTAGTAGTTAGGGGTTTTCTCACTGAGATGTTATTTGTTCAGACCCTTTTTCTTTTCCTTTTTCTAGTCTGTGTTGCAAGACTAGACGGGCTTGAAGTTGGAGTCAGCTGCTGAATTTTTTTGGACTCGGCTACCTTAGTTTCAGTGGCTTCTTTTGTATAGGGTAGTATAGATACAGTGTTTCAGTTGTACTTTCCTTTGCGTTGTACTTCAGTTTTAGTACTTTCATTGGTAGTTCCTTTACTCTGTACTTGTAGTTCTTGCTGTTCACGGTAGCAGTTGTAGTAGGCTTGTACTTGTACTTTTCTTCCGCTCTCTATTTTCTTGTACTTCTACTTTGTACTGTTCTGTGATGTAATGAGAAATTCAATTGACTGTATCTGGATGACAAGTAGTTGAATCCCCTGTTTATTATTTAAACTGTATTTAAAAAATGGTTTGAAAATCCGGGGCGTGACATTTTACCTCATTCATGTCATCACAAAATTGTCCAATACTAAGCAAGTTTGCTTTTAGACCTTCAACATACAAAACATCATTTAAAGCATAAAAACCGGGAATAGAAACCGT
>NMUG010008590.1:0-11581 GCA_002855965.1 Monotropa hypopitys
ATACGAGAATAACATGAATACGTCTTCGTCCCCCAAAATACAAAAACACGATGTTTATCTCGCATGCCATTTTCCTTTTTATTCAAAGATGGGTCTTTCAAGATCCCGTTAGATGATATCTCGGCCTCGCGTTTGGCTATGCCTATAGGTTGTTCGGTCAAGTAATTAGATATCTTGGAACATTTATTCCTCGAATAAATTAGAAATCAAACTTGCAAAAACCAACTTATGAATTTTTGGCTTATGTTCGCGACACGCCTTTAAGCCAATTATTCATCTCTTAAAATTTGCAAGAAAAAACAGATAACTCATATCTATCATTTTCATTTTCATTTCTAAACCCCGGCCTTGTCGGTATATTGTATAGTAGTCGTCTAGTTCGGAATATTCCAATGCGACTTATATATGATATCTTATCTCCTGTTTATATTGTATAGTAGTCATTCAGTTCGGAATATTCCAATGTGACTTATATATAATATCTTATCTCATGTTTATATATATATCCATACATTATATATATACATATAATCTTCCTCTCTCATTTTGGCATCTCATTTTGCTACCCAAAAACACTTTTAAAATAAAAGAAAGAAATCTCTCGATCCGTGTCATTCGACGAAAACTTCCAATAGCTGACCGACTTGGATCAAAAGAATGTCTTGTGAATTAGGTCACGCCGGGTTGCTTGATGTCTTTTGGGATTTCTCAAAATTCAAGAATATTAGTATCTTCTCAAAATGCAAAGAAAACATCATAAAATCCCAAAATCAAATTCCTTGGTTCGTATCGTTCAGCGAAGGCTTGTAGTAGCTGACCGATTTGAATCGAAAGGATGTCTTGTGAATCGGATCACACCGGGCTATTCGATATTCTTTTAGAATTTCCCAAAACAAGAATAATTTCCTTTCTCTTATAAATACAAGCACTTTAAATCAAAAAATCTTATTCCTTGATTCGTATCGTTCAGTGAAAGCTTGCAGTAGCTGATCGATTTGGATCGGAAGAATATCTCAAGAATCGGTTCATACCGGGTCACCCGATATTCTTTTGGAATACCCAAATCAAAATCAAAAATATTCTTTCATAAACACAGTCGAACCTCTGTCCGACTGAAAAAATACAAAAATACCTTAAAACAAAATTTCTCGATTCGAGTCATTCAGTGAAAGCTTGCAGTAGCTGACTAACTTAGTATCACCGAAATATTTTGTGATCCGGGTTATACCGGATCACTCAATATTCTTGTGGAATTTCAAAATCAAAAAGAAAATCATTATTTCAAAATGTAGTCGGAGTTCTGTCCGATTGTAAAATATAAACAACCAAAAGATCAAAAAACAATTTATTCTTTAAATTCTTTCCAAATAGAATCAAAGTGTTGTCCATCTGATAAATCTATTGAATTCACTCAAACATCAGTTTTATGTTTATTTTCTCTGTGCCGAGAAATCATTGATTTTAATTGAAAGAATATTTACTTTTGAAAATGAAGTACCGAAAGGGCGAATGTGGTGCCTAACACCTTCCCCATTCATAACCAAATCTCTGAACCTGATTTCTGATTTCGCAGACCATCTTTTCCAAATAAAACCAGTGACTTGGCACACCATAACTCTATGCCGAGTGGCGATTCTAAAAAACAGATTAATAATATAATATATATTGTCTTGGCAATTATAAAATCGTTATTAAATCTGAATATTTTAAAAATCTGGTAAGTCTGATCGCTGTCGTGCGCGAGTCAAAAATAATATTTATTTCAATGAGTTAACGCTACAATATAATAGTGGTAAGTCAAGGATCGATCCAAGGAAAGTGAAGGTTTCTACTTTTGTGAATTTATACTTCTTAACTTAAGTTCTAAATAGGTTTTGAGATTTGTTGTTTGAAATTTAAACGGAATTAAAATGCGACTACTTACTTCTTTGATAAAAAGGATACCCTGGGTTCTCGAATAATCACTTCACCATGTGTTCTAGAATTCATTGAAAGCCCAGTTTCGGTTGGAACATCTCACATCCAATATATTGCAATTATATTGGTGTGAGAGGAAGGTATATACTTTGCCGAATAGCATGGACTATCACGCCAGTACGGCCCGTCTCAATAGTATGACCCGTCACTAGGGCATGGCTCGTCTAAGGGCACGACCCGTCTAGGATGTATAGCCCATCTTATTCGTGCTAGGTAAATCTAGGAAGCACAATTGTATGAATCGCGATTGAAGTAAAAATCAACAATCACACCAAGTGTATTAATTAAAAACATCCATATATTAATGGATCAAGTCCTTATCATACAATAGTTCCAACACAAAACAAAACATAAATCCTACAACAATGGATCCATGATTACATCGATTACCCGGGGTGTGGGAGGCTTAGCCGGCCATGGCAAGAGAGATGAGCAAGAGAGAGTAGGGAGAAATCATGGAAGAAGCCATACAAAAGTTGTCACCTTTTGCAAAAACCATCCAAGAGCTCTCCTAGGTTCTTTGTAGCCACCACGAGGAGTTCCCAATGATCAAAGATAACCTAAATAGGTTTATAACAGCCTATATATACTAATCCCACACTTAAAGTTCCTTAAATACCCTTAATGAGGGGTAGGGACGTCCAAACCCTCTCAAATCTTTATAAAAATCCCGCATCAGCTTTTTCTTCCGCGTAACAGCGCTACCGGTTGCGCCCAAAATAGGCGTAACCGGTTGCGCTTCCTCTTTATTCCAACTTCCTTCAGTCGAGCACTACCGGTTGCGGCTGAGAGCACAACCGGTTACGGGAGAGGCGGTATCTTGCTTCCAATTTTCTGTCTGCACACCTGCAGAGCTGGCGCTACCGGCTGCGGCTGAAATGAGCGCAACCGGTTACGGGTAAGCAATTAGCTTTCTTTCTTTCTTCTTTGCTGCTCTCCATTGCTCCTCTTTGACATCTCCAGCTTATTTCTAGCACTTCCTTGGTCTTCCTCAAGCTCTATAGATTCTCCTTAGGACTTTGCGACTCCCGGGATTTCCAGTGTCGTGTAAAAAGACTCTATTAGCTTATTTCTACTTCAATGCCTGTCAGAATGGCTTATTCCAAAAACACTACAACTCTTATTAGATAATGACTTTAGGACTAACAATTTGTATGGTTGAGACATATAAATAGGTGCGTTACCGTACCTATCACATCCCTCAACTTACAATTTTGTAGTCCCTTAGCAAACAAAACAAAAAGAAATAAAAGAACTTTAAATCTAAAGCATGAATTTGAAAAATAAAAGTGAAAAACGGCATGGATAATTCCTTTAAACCCCCGGGCAGCCCCGGTAGGACGATTGAGGTCTCGTGAGGGTTTTTAGCAACGACTACCCACAAAATCTACAATCCTATCAACAATGAAGTGCAACAATGTGTTAATGTGCTCCCAAAATAAAATCTCAAGTAAAGACCTTTCAAATTACCTCTTAGTCACCCTTCTCGTAATACATGACCTCTCTCTTCTTCGTGGAACCTTAATTCCAAACCTCTCGGTGGGTCACTAACAAAGAGAACTCTTCAGGTAATTGTGTAAAGGTTGTGGAACCATCCTCGGAATGCCAAAGAAAGATACTGCAGCTTATATGGTGGCTTAGAGCATTTTGTGTGTGATGCACTCAACAAAGTTAATGGTATGCAATTCACAATAAACATTCAAGCAATGCACTTCACATGGGATATCGCAGAATCAAAAAGGACTTTAAAAGCTTATAATGTAAACGGGTAGGATGAGGTAGACTATAATGATGGCAAATATGTAAGCATGGTACACTAACCCAAACCATCATCATACCAATCAAAAGAAAATCATGTCTACCGGATGATCAAAATATAAACAACAGAAACCCAAAAATAAAAAGTGGATCAGTCATCCTCGGAATCCTCAGATCCAGAGTACTCGCTCTCGGACTCCCCCTCCTCCTCCACTGGTGACTGATCTCTATCAATCCTCCTCCTCAGCTCTGTCAACTGGTCACTAATGTCCTTCTCCCAAATCAACATCCTCGCCTTCTCTAACTCCCTAGCTATCCTCTCCTCATCAATCGTTTCTCCATCCTCTGCAATGTCTCTAACAACTCCCCACTGTCAACAACCGTCGGGGTACGTGCTCTCGGCATCCAGACTACAGGAGGCAGTGGAACTGGTGGTGGCACAGGTGGTGTAGCAGCTAGCTCACTCTGAGATAGATCGGGAATAGGAGGTTGCTCAGCTGATAGAGGCACATCATCCTGAGGGATAGGATCATCATCTAGTGGGGGTAACTCATCTGGAGCTGCATGTCTGTCTCTATGCACTGCTCTGCTCCGTGCCACAATCTCATATGTAATTGGCCCCAACGGGGCAGGCACCCAAACACCTCTCTGCGTAGTCCTCAATCCAGAATCCAAACACAACGATGTGATAAGAAAAGCAAAGAGCAAGCTAGAAGTGGAACCTGACTGAAGTCTGAATCTAGCAATCGTATACCAAATCATCAGGCCAAAATCAATCTTCTTCTTCTCCAGAATATCATAGCAAAGCTGAATCACATCTTCTTTAGGCACCTTCTCCGATCCTCTAGGATAGATGTTATAATAAACAATTTTGTTCATCATAGCATATTTGGGCCTCAACAAGCCCTGAGTAAATCTGCCTCTCCTCTGGTAAAGACCAGCATCAGAACAAACAAGCTCAACCAACACTAATCCAGTAGGTGAAAGATAACCCTCTTTGGGGTATGTAACATCCTCCTCGACTGGCCGTGTACAACCTATGAAACTGGGTATCAAATCAAGAGTGCAAACAATTACCTTTCCCTTGACTTTGGCCTTCAATATCAAGGCATCGCCATCTTGTGCAACTGTCTGGTAGAAGGCTCTAACAAATGTGGGGATGTATGTGGGGATGTATCCCCTCACGTCATCAAACCATCTCGTAAGCCCTGCCTCTACCAAGCACTCAGCTACATCAAACAATACTGCATCTTCTTCCTTTCTATTCACCGGCCGAACATCTTTTGGCATCACAACTTTCCTCTCACATAGGATAGCACGAGTCAAACACACATCGTCCCAAGTCTTTGCTCCTTTTGGAGCTTTCTTCCTTTTCCTGGAAGATGATGGATGATCTTGTGGAGTGGCTTCTGCAGTAGGCTGTGCGGCATGCTCTGTGGTAGCCTCTGGAATAGGTGGTGGAGTGGCCTGTGCAGTGGCCTCAGGATAGGCTCTAGAATAGGTGGTGCTATAATCATCAAAATAGGAGCGGTTGCCTCACTTTGAGTCTGTGGTGGAGGTGGCTGCTCCACATTCAAAGGAGAGAGTGAGGCAAGTGGATCCTCAGAAATAGGTACATCAGTGCCTGGAGCTTCCTGAATAAGCTCCTGAATTGGGATTTGAGGTAATTGAGGCTCAGTTTGTGCCTCAGAAGCTTCTGTAGCTGGAGAGTGTTGAGAGGTTTCCCCTGTATGCATAACTTTGGGCTTCCGTCTAAAAGTCCTGAAAAAATGAAGGTTTCAAATTCTGACTGCACTTAGCGCAACCGGTTGCGCTATTTTTGGGCGTAACCGGTTACGCCTTTAGAAAAACCAGTCGAATGCCCAGAAAACTGCATGTCTCACCACAACCCCCTTATCACTCCAATTTTTTTCACACTTAATCCCAACAACACAAACTGCCTCCAGAGATATCAATCAATATTCAATTCATCAAAAATTAGGGCAAAATTCACTTACTTGCCGAATTTTGATCCCTCGGTGGGTTTCTTTGGATTTTCGGAGGGCTTGGAGGGCTCCATTGATGGAGATGAAGGTCGGGGGGTGAGAGAGAGAGATGAGAGACGAGAGGGAGAGAAGAGAGTTTTGGGGGGAGCTTCTGGGTTCTTGTGGTTTCGCCCTTTTCACCCTTGAGACCAGCTCTGCAACCAGCGGTTACGCTGAGGTTGCGGGCTGGTCTGATATATATATATATATTTTTTAATTTTTCTTGGAGCGCTACCGGTTGCACTAAAAATGGCCGCAACCGGTTACGGTTTGTTCAGATTTTCCCCAACTGCAAATTTTTTCTGTACCACCCATTCTGCATGATTTTCACAACATTGTTTTACCAATTCAGACCACCTCCTGCTTTACCCACCTTTTTCGCACTCATACATCCATTCTGAAGTCCAACCTGTTCCGAGATACATGTTTTGCATGATCGATTCATCCTTAGATGATTCCCTTTCCCATTTTACGGGGTTCACCTAAGGCTCAATATCAAAGAACAGGATACAAATGCAAAATAAAAGATGTTTTGGGCTCAAGGGGTAGCAAGTGTTTATTGAAACAAAAATTAAAATTTTGGTGGGTCTAATCAATGAAACAATGCCTAAGATCATTTTCTGCTCAATCTCACATGTTATGTAATACAAAAGAATGTTTACGCTACATGCAAAAATCACAGGAATATAGATTTACCCCACAATAGAAGAATGGTTCAATGGACATTTACGTGGGCTTTTAAATCGCCATTCCTTGTAAGTCGAGAAGAGATCATGCATGTCCTCAAAGAGTTTCCAATTAGCTTCCTGCAAGTTCTTACTCAAAACATTATCAAGGGAGCACATTTGTCACAATTTCACCCTTTAATGCTAAAAAAATAAAAAAAATGAAAGAAAAGAAGGAAAAACGATAGTGTTCCCATCCCTCAACTTGAAAATTGGCCCATCCTCGGAGTATAAAAAGAATAAAACCAAGAGGGATGTAGGAAATGAGAGGAACGAAATGATCTCATCCCTCAACTTAATCCATGCCATGTCTCCAAGCGGTGAAGCTAGGAGACACTCGCTTTTTAAAGAGAAAGAGAGAGGAGGATGAAAGAATTAATGTATACCTTTGCGGGAGGCATGTCAACCTCCCTAGACTTCGACCAAGTTTGAAGTTTTATCCACCGGTCCTTCACATGGACAACACGAGTAATACTTTTCTTCCCGATTCGCTCACTTGGTTAATATATTAGAGAAGGAAATCTCCCGGAATTTCTGGGTAGAATGATTACTCGGTAGGTTAGTTCTCTAAGGTCGCACTTTGTGGCTAAACCTTGAGAACTTCCAATCACTTTTGTCCCATCATCCATACTTTTTCCAGGGTAATCCCAGATAATATATTAACAAGGATAGCTAGGCGGACGGCTATACTAGACCGACAACCATGACCGTTCGAGCACGGTCTACACTGAAGTTATCTCAACTTTCATGGATTTATAGTCTCCTAGACTTTCTTTCTTTTCATTCTTGATATATGGGATCCACTAATGAAATTTCTTCCACAGTGGCTCCGTCAGTGATTTCCTCATGGACTCATTCAATATACGGTTTTAACCGTTGTCCATTCACACAAAAAGAATTTCCCAATTGTGGGTCTTTAATTTCGATAGCCCCATAGTGGAAGATCCAAACTATGACATACGTGCCATTCCACCTTGATCTCAACTTTCTAGGAAATAATTTGAGGCGTGAGTTAAAAAGCCATACTTTCATTCCCAGAGTGAATGTTTTCTTATTAATGTGTTTTTCGTGGAAGGCCTTCATTCGATTCTTATAAATCCGGGAACTATCGTAGGCTTCATTCCTCAACTCCTCGAGTTCGGATAATTGGAGCCTCCGATTTAATCCTACAATGGTAATATCAAATTTGAGCTACTTTATAGCCCACATGGCCCGATGTTCAAGCTCCACTGGCAGATGGCAAGCCTTTCCAAAAACTAGACGGTAGGGCGACATGCCAATTGGTGTTATATAGGCTATACAGTAGGCCCAAATTGCGTCATCTAAGCGCAAAGACCAGTCTTTTCTATCGGGCCTAACCGTTTTTTCTAAAAAAAATTTAATCTCCCTGTTGGACACCTCTACCTGGCCACTTGTCTGCGGATGGTAAGGTGTTGCCACCTTATGAGTGATCGAATACCGCCTGACAAGAGCCGCAAAATATTTGTTGAGAAAGTGGGTGCCCTCGTCACTGATGATAGCTCTAGGGTAGCCAAAACGTGTAAAAATACTGGCTTGCAAGAACTTGATGACCACCTTGTGGTCATTAGTTCTTGTGGCTACCGCTTCAACCCACTTTGATACGTAATCGACTGCCACCAAAATGTACTCATTCCCGTGCTAGCATGGAAATGGTCCCATGAAATCAGTGCCCCACACATCAAGTATTTCAACAATCAGAATAGGGGACAATGGTAGCATGTTACGGCGTGAAATATTTTCGGTTTTCTGGCATCTAAGGCATGCCTTACAGAATTCGTGGGCATCCTTAAATAAATTGGGCCAGTAAAAACCACTTTGCAAAACTTTCACCGCTGTTTTTTCCCGCTGAAGTGTCCCCCACACTCAAGAGAGTGGCAAAAAGTAAAAATACTGTGAAATTCAATTTCGGGGACACATCTCCTCACAATCTGATCTGAGCACAACTTGAAAAGCTCCGGATCTTTCCAAAAATAATGCCTCATCTGCGCAAAGAATCGGTCCTTATCGGCCTTGGACCAAATTGATGGAAGCGCGCCTGTGGCGAGGTAATTTACTATGTGAGCATACCATGGAGATTGTACTTGGTTCACCATAAACAATTGCTCGTCGGGAAACGAGTCTTTTAAAGGTAAGGTGGCACAAATGTTCTCCACCAAAATCCTTGATAGGTGGTCCACTACAGAGTTCTCAGAACCCTTTTTGTCGCGAATCTCAAGATCAAACTCTTACAAGAGAAGAATCCACCTAATCAACCTCGGTTTACTCTCCTTTTTCTCCAATAAGTACCGCAAAGCGGCATGATTAGTGTAGATAATGATTTTGGAGCCTAAGAGGTAAGACCGGAATTTCTCAAGTACGAATACTACGGCAAGTAATTCCTTCTCAGTAGTAGTGTAATTCAACTGAGCATCAGAGAGGGTCTTGCTTGTGTAGTAGATCGCATGGGGAACGCGGTCAACCCGTTGGCCAAGGACCGCCCCGACTGCATAGTCAGAGGCGTCACACATGATCTAAAAAGGTAGAGACCAATTGGGTGACCGGATGATAGGTGCTGTGGAAAGCATTCCCCGAAGGGTTTCATAAGCATTAAGACATGCAGAGTCAAATACAAACGGAACATCTTTGGCGAGTAAATCACACAAAGGTTTGGAGATCTTAGAGAAATCCTTGATGAACCGTCGATAGAACCCTGCATGTCCTAGGAAAGAGCGGATTTGCTTAACAGTAGAGGGAGGAGGAAGTTTTGCAATGAGATCCACCTTGGCGTGGTCAACTTCGATCCCCCTCTTGGATACTATATGTCCAAGCACAATCCCCTCACGAACCATAAAATGGCTCTTTTCCCAACTAAGGACAAGATTGGCCTCCATACACCGTTTGAGCACACAACGCAAATTTTGGAGACAACCTTCAAAGGAGTCTCCAAAGACGGAAAAATTTTCCATGAAGACTTCCAAAAACTTCTCCACCATGTCCGAAAAAATATCCATCATACACCGTTGAAAAGTAACCGGTGCATTGCACAAGCCACAAGGCATGCTCCGATAAGCAAAAGTGCCATATGGACAGGTGAATGTGGTTTTTTCCTGATCCAAAGGGTCGACAGCCACTTGGTTGTACCCGGAATATCTATCCAGGAAGCAATAGTAGCTCTGGCCTTCCAACCTCTCCAGAATCTGATCAATGAACGGAAGGGGAAAATGATCCTTCTTGGTCATGGAGTTCAGCTTGCGATAATCAATACAAACACGCCATCCGGTAGTTTGGCGGGTAGGCACAAGCTCTCTCTTCTCGTTCTTAACAACAGTGATGCCCGACTTCTTGGGTACAACCTGAGTGGGGCTCACCCACTGACTATCGGCGATGGGGTAGATGATACCCGCATCGAGGATTTTTACTACCTCTTTTATCACGACTTCCTTCATGATGGGGTTTAGCCTCCTCTGTATCTCCCTTGTGGGTTTCGAATTCTCCTCGCAATGAATGCGGTGCATGCAGATGGATGGGTCAATCCCCTTTAAGTCGGCCACCGACCACCCTATTGCCATCTTGTGCTCTTTGAGCACATCAAGTAGCTGACCCTCTTGCAACTCAGAGAGGTCTGAAGCAATAATAACCGGCAGGGTGTCGTTCGGCCCTAGAAAGACATATTTGAGTAAAGCCGGTAAAGGTTTCAACTCAAGCTTTGGAGCTTTCTCAACAGACGGTGGAGTAGAAGTGGAAGATAGTACTGGTAATGGTTCGAATGAGGTAGACAATACAAGCACATCCATCGGAGGTGAAATATCAGGCAAGTAGCTAACCTCAGCGATGGAGTTATCAAGATTAAACTCCTCAAACCCAAAATGTGCAAGGCACGCTTCAAATGAGTCATCGGCTAAAATGTAGGGCAATGCATCTTCCACCAACTCATGGATGACATCTATAGCAAAACATTCATGCTCAACATGAGGTCGGTGGGAAGAGTTGTACATATCCAAACTCATCTTCATATTGCCAAATGACACCTCCATCACTCCACTTCTCACGGCAATGTTAGCATTAGCCGTGGCCAAAAATGGTCTCCCCAAGACGACTGGGGTTTGGACTTTCAGACTCAGGGGGTGGACATGTTCCATGTCAAGTACGAGAAAATCTGCAGGATAATAGAAGTTTTGTACCTTGACTAGAACGTCCTCAATCATACCCCTTGGAGCCTTCACTGAACGGTCGGCCATCTGCAGTGTGACCGCCGTGGGCTTCAACTCTCCAAGCCCCAATTCCTCATACACCGAATAAGGGAGTAAATTAACACTAGCTCCCAAATCCAAGAGTGCCCTACTAATGGTTTGTGAACCAATAATGCAAGATATGGTGGGCACTCCCGGATCCGGCAACTTAGGTGCTATATCTGCCTGTAGAATGGCACTGACCTGGTGTGGGATGGGGATTGGTTCCAAAAATTTCGCTCGTGCCTTCCTTTTGTGAGTGCATAAGTCCTTGAGGAACTTAGCATAAGAAGGAACCTGTTGGATGGCATCGAGCAATGGCAAGTTAATTTTCACTTGCTTGAACACCTCCATGATGTTTTCAATGGGAGCCCCCTTCTTGCAGAAGGGTGAAGGTGCTTCAAGACAAGCAGGGAAGGGTGCTTTAGGAATATAAGATGGGACTACAGATGAGTCTTTTGCTTGTGATTCAGTAGAACCTCCTTGTCACACTCCATAAAATTTAATGCGAATTATATTCGATTTAGAATTTATTTCGTTAAAATTCGGTTCAAATAGTTCGTTGGATGTAGAATATATATATATACGCCTTATTGCTTCAAGGATGCGTATGATATTTAAGTAGTCCCGTTGAGCTTAGACGTAGTATTAGACATTTGTTCGGGGCATCTCGGGGAGACTTTAGAGTCACCTTGTAGCAAATTCTGCATTTTGGTGCAGTTGCACCGGTGCAAGGTGATGCTGCATCGGTGCAGAGGGTTAGAAGTGGTCCTGCACCGGTGCAGAACCGATACAGGGACCTTCTGTTCGACTTAGCTTCAGGTACATCGGTGCAAAGTGGTGGTGCATCGGTGCAGGGAAGGTTGGG
>NMUG010008591.1:0-11581 GCA_002855965.1 Monotropa hypopitys
AAAGTATTAAACTAAAACTTTTTCCAATTTATGTCTCTTCTCCAAATTGTTTATAATTCACCATCTTTTTTTCCAAACGTTCCCAAACATCAACTTTTCATATAATTTCCTTTATTTTTCCATAAAATACTTTTCTTACAAATATCATAGAATTTACCATTTTCTATATAAAAGCTCTTGTTTACCAAATACTTATTTAAACACATAAATATATAATTTTACTATCTTATTTATAGAGTTCTAGGTATACTCACAAAGTATGAAATGATTAAGCGATGTTCTTCCCTTTGTCTGCGGCGGTGGATGATAACGGAAGTTCCAAACCTATTAAATAATAATATTGTTTAGAAACAATGTATTTTTAATAATACTTTATTCTAATCAATATATTTTTCATTAATATATATTCTGTTTTTACATAATTTTATGTTTTTATCATTTCTTTCATAATTTCAAATTTGCTCATTATCCTAAAATACCAGATATCGATATCTGGGACTGCTCAGATACCGATATCTAGAAGAAAAATAAGATATCGATTTCTAGGATCATGGATACTGGTTTCTTGGAACCTACTGAGATATCAATATCTAGATCTACTGGTATATCGATATCTTGGTCAATTCCTCAGATATTGGTTTCTGGTATCTAAGATATCACATTCATTAAGTCTCCAGATATCGGTATCTTGGCTTACTGAGATATCGATATCTGGAGTAATTACTAAGATATCGATTTCTAAAGTTCAAGATACCGTAGACATAATTTCTCTAGATATCGATATCTCGAGAGCCCGAGATATTGATATCTAAGAAATCTACAGAAATACAAATTTCAGCTATGGAGATTCTGATGATCGAAACTTACTCATTTCTTAACCAAATTCGACAAAATAAAATCTAATGGACTCCTAAGAATGAGTATGAACTATTGCATGAGTTTTGGTACGAAATTTACTTCAATCAGATGTGTTTTGAAAATAAAATCGGATTTTGCGATGAATGGGTTTTTAAATCAGGTACTGTTCATCTTCTCCCTCGTATACAAATCTGATTTTTTGCGTTCCAATCTCCACAGCAACTGATCCTATGCTTTCAAACACTCCCTAACACCTCTCAATTGATCCCTCTTTCACTCTCAATTCGAATTTGTTTTTACAAAGAATTTTCGTTGCAAGTTGAGTTTGTTTTAGAAATTTGTTTGTATAACTTATATGCTTTGAATCCTTAGACAATGGTTGCCATGAAATGAACGATGATCAACACATGTTTACAGTTTGTATAAATTTGACACTTGTTCGACACTTGGGTAGAATTTGGACAACACATAGATGTGTATACATTGTTTATATCGCCCTATACGTGTACCATTTTCCTCCCGATATCAGCCATGACTGATTCATCTTCTACCTTCCAAATCACACTCCTCCCCTTGTTTTCCAATTCTAACACTTTAACCCCTATCTCCTATTAATCTATTTCAATTACAACTTATTTGCTTCTATTTCCTATGTTTTAACCCCAAAAATTCTAGAATTTTTTTTAAAATTCTTATTTGATATATACAAACTTCTAAAATTATTTTGAATATATCTAATTTCAATTTATTAGATTTTAATGATTTAATCCCCTTATTAAATTCTTAATTAGGTGATTAAGTTTGATTAATGAAAACAGATTTCACAAAAAATCCCCCCGAAGCTACTCCAAATGCATGCTTAACTGTATTCAATCTCATTTTGAGCCTCCTTAAGACATCAAAGGTTTATTTCAAGTAATCTACATGTTCCTTTGCATATGCGCTCTTCATCGACATATCATCCACATACACTTCTACATTCTGAACTATCTAGTTTTTGAATATATTGTTGACTAGTCTTTGGTAAGTCACACATGCATTTTTAAGTCTAAAATGCATCACCTTATAATAGTACAACCTCTGATCCGTGATGAATGAGGTCTTTTTTTGGTCATCTTCATTCATACTGATCTGGTTGTAGACTGAGAAGGCATCTATGAAGCTAAGGATATCATGCTCTTCCATTGAATCTAATAGCCGATCAATTTGAGGTAAGGGGAAGTTGTCCTTTGAACAAGCTTTAATGAGGTCGATGAAATCCACACACATTCTCCACTTTCCGCTAGTCTTCTTAACCATCACAACATTGGCCAACTAGTCAGGATAATTGACTTTCCTAATCGACCTAGCCTTTATGAATTTATAAACATCCTCAACTGCTGCTCTATTCCTCTCTGGTGCAAAGACTCACTTTTTTTGCTTAACTGGTCTTATAATTGGATCCATACACAATCTGTGAGTAATGACTATGGGTCAATCCCAAGAATATCTTTATGAGACCAAGTGAATATGTCTTTGTTCTCTCTTAGGAATTTCACCTGCCTGGAGCTGACCCCAATTTAATTGTACAACATGGATCTCATGGCATGAGTTCTACTCTAACGAGATCTTCCTCGGCTTCACCTTGGAGAATCTTCTCCTCCTCTCTTATATCCAAACTGTCCATTAGAAAGATCTCCACCTAATGCTTCTCCAGTGTGGAGGCGTGTCGTATGGAATAGTTGTAACATTCCCTATCTGTTCTCTGGTCCCCCTTCATTTCACCTATACCACTAGGTGTGGGGATTTTCACCTTGAGATGGTAGTTTGAAATTATGGCATTATCCATGTTTAATGTTGTTCGTCCAATAATGGCATTGTAGGTAGTCAGGCGATCCACTACCAAGAACTCCACCATCTGGGTTAGTTGTCTTCCTTCCTCCCCCATGGTGATTGGGAGAGCAATCTTCCCCTTGGGGTAGACTAGTTCTCTTGAGAATCCCACCAAGGGACACCTTATAGGCCTTAGCCTCTCAAGCCTTATTTTCAACTAGTCAAAGGCACTCAGAAATGTAATGTCTATTGAGATCCCGTTGTCGATTAGAATCTTCTTTGTCTTGAAGTTGGCAATCACCATAGTGACCACTAGTGGATCGTTATGTGGATAGCTTGTACCACACTCATCTTCTTCCAAGAAGATTATTGGAACTTCCACCTCAGTCCTTGGAATCTTTACCGTCCATGGGGTCACTTGCTCATAGACACCGCAGGTGCACTTTCCGAGACAAATTTAAATCTCCCATCTTTGAAAATCTACCATGAATAACTTTAATATCTCCCAAAGCACCATCCTGGTGCCGATCTTGATCCTCGTATCCACATCTCCTTATCTCTTCTATTCTTTTGTAGTTCTTTTGGACTTTTTCGTCTGCGAACCTCTTGAGATGACCTCTATGGATAAGGTCCTCAATCTATTTCTTTCGATCAATGCAGTCGTGTAACGACCTAGAATTTTAAATAATTTCCTAAATATTATTATGGTTGTTATCGGATCCATTCAACGAAATTCAATAGTTCGAAGTAGTTAGAGTCCCCGGTGGTGGGTTGGCGTTGTCATGGGTTGTCCCGGCCATGTGTCGAGGGTCTTCTAGGCCTATTATGACCCCTAAGTATTTTTGAATCCGAATAGATTCTTCATCAATGTCGTAGAGAATTCAATTACGAACCCAACTCATCTTTAATCGTATCAATCGGAGGTCGTACGAAGAAGTTATGGCTGAAATACTCTTAGTGAGTTATGTACCTACCCAAGACCGGTTCGTCGACCGATCGTGGAATTTCAGTGGCCCAAGACCGGTTCGTCGACCGGTCGTGGCATTTCAGATAAGTCATTTTTGTGGCCTCGACCGGTCGAGCGTGCCGTTGTCGACCGGTCGCCAAGGGTTATTTTTCTGTCTGCAGATTTAAATAAAGGGTAAATTGGTATTTTGCTTGGGGGTTGTATATATACAACTCTTACCCGATTTTGGGCATCCTCTTCATCATTCTTTCAAACCCTAGCCTCCCTCACTCTCTCTCTTAACCTCCATAGCCACCCTCTCCCTTCTCTCTAACATTTGGAGGTCCTCCAAGCCTCCATTGAAGAAATTGCAAGGATTAAAGTCGTTCCTTGCGTCAAGGGCTCTCCGGCAAGCCACATAGCAAATCCATCTGTCAAGATTCAAGTCCTAAGATTTGGTTGAAGCTTCATTGAGGTAGGATATGTTTATCTCTAGCATTGTTCTTGATTGTTCCCTTCTCCCTCTCCCTATTGAATGGTTGTTGTTTGGTCAAATTCGTATCCCTCATGAGTTAGTAAAATTGGTATGGGTTAAGGAGTGGAATTATGAAATTAATGATGGGTTTGGGTTCTCTATGAGTGTAGCTAACTATTCCTAGACTCAATTTCATGTATTGAACATTGTATGGAAAACCCCAAAATCTTGCATGAACCCTAATTTCAATAATTGGGGCTTTTGGTCAATTAGTAGTCGTCTGTTCGAATTGAGTTCGTATTCATGCAATTGGACCTAATTGATATGGAATTGGTGCATTAGACGCATTGGTCATGTGTGATCATATATGGGTTGCATGGTTGAGTCATGTATGGAATTAAATGAAATTGATGACCCTCGCATGAAATTGACTAGCATGAGCTAGGAATTATGTCAAATGTACTTGACACAATAACCATACGAATAAGGTGATTGACTAGCCTTGACTAGGTGATGTGATAACGATAGGGGTTTGATACATATTGGATACGGAAATGTACTTATGATAGGATTCCCGAGATGGTCGCTCCATCCACGACATTGTGCACAATGGGGGTGACGTTAACCATCCCAACGATCTTTGGGGATGACGAAGAGGAATGGATAGTGTGTTGGCCGGCACCTATACCAAACCTACCCTATCAACGTTTACTTGACACAACGATAATTGGAAATGGGATAACATGGAATGTACTTATGACAGGATTCCATGGGATATCCATATTATGACACAATTAGGATAACTTGGAATGTACTTAAGACGGGATTCCAAGGGGTATCCATTGTATAAAATCAATAACGGGAAGATGAACATGTGTGTGTAACATGGAAAGAAACGGAAATCTATATGCATGATTATGTAGTCACTTGGTCTAGTGGTCTTTGTTAACATATCTTGCTTGTGGATAGTGTGGTTGGAGTCACATGATAGTAGTTGGATTATTGCCATTGTTTATGTCTCGTACATATGCATGTGTTGCATGCTCTACATTCACACACGAGTCCACGCTAGTCATGGACATGCTAGATGATAGATATTTCCTACTTTGGCGTGATACGCCCTTCTTTTTATCTCCACAGGTTTTGATCCCTCCTTTGGAAGTCTTGATGCATAGAGCTTTTGGGAAAGGATTTTGGAAGAAGCCCCATCTTTTATCTTTTGTATCTCTTTAGGCTCCTTTGAGCTTGTAATAGAGTAAAAGGTTGTAAACTTTAAACTTGAATACTCTTGTCGCAGCAGCCACAGATAGAGATGGAGGAGTTTCTGTAGGGCAACGAAACGGGGAGAGACTGCTGGGTTTAAGCTGCAGTTGGATTTTTTTTTTTTCAAAACTAGGGTTCAAAACGACGTCGTTTTGGACCCAGTCAGCATTAAACCTTTCATCGCCAAAACGACATCATTTTTTTGGGGGAGGGGGGACTGCCGGGGGCAGTTTAATGAGCGTACATCAAGGACACCGCTCCCGTTGTGGGGTGTCGACTAGAATGGTCTGTTGCGAACAAGAGACTCTGAAATTGATGAAACTATTTAGAGATCAGATTTGTGGGTGGAATATGGTGAAGGAAGGAGAGGGTGAAGAGAAAGTGAAAATTGGAGAGGGAAAATATGACGGTAATGGTGAGAGTGCCATAGTGATGTCGTTTAAGATACACGGTTTTGTATACATCAGTGATAGCCCATGTCATCTCAGAATGATAAAGAAGAACTCATCTTCAAGGAGAGCCCAACTCGGGCCAACATAAGATCGACAAAGGGCGTCCATGGCTCTAATCTTATGAAACGGTTGGAAGCTCTTAGATCAGCACCAGTATGAGCTTGGCATCGGGGACCCTTGATTTTCCCTTTTTGGGGGCTCGTCGTCATGGTGTAAGGTCAACTCAGATCATGGCTGAACTGAGACACTTTTGGTCAGGACATGCAGGGGATCACTAAGGGATTTTTCCTGCTCAAACGCGTGTTTAAATTAGATGATTGACTTACCAGAAATAGGAAATAATAGTCTTCCATGATAATTGGGATAGGAATGGAAGGTTTTCTATTATCCTTAGAGCGTATGAGAAGAATAATGGAGCGTTGCGATAATCACGAGAGCATACCAAAATGGAGGATAAATATATAATTCCCATAACAACACTGGAAACGGTACGAGAGATTTCTTTAACCCTCTCTCTCTCCTTCAGTTCTTTATCTTACACAAAAGGCAAATTATTAACTTAAGCATCAGAGGATATTCGATCGGCAGTCCACCGGTGTCAAGATATCTATTTTGTAGGGTGCGTCAAGCTGCTGAGCGGGGGAGCCTGGAAATTGCCTCATCAGTTGGTGCCGTCTGTGAGAAAAGATTATTTATTTGGTGAAGAATTTCCGTTCCGATACCCATTCAATGGTAGGAAGCAACCATCAAGAACTCTCTGTGGTAAAAGGGATAGGTGGGGTGAAGGGCGATCAGGAGGCAACACGAGAGTGTTGCAATCGCTCTGACATGCATCGTAATGAAGCCCAGACGATAGAAGAATTGGATATGAGGGATGAGGAAAAGTTGCTGAAAGATGAGCCAATTGAAGAACTCATCTTAGTAAGAGTTTGGCCGGAGGAACCGAGTAAGACCATCCGGGTAGGCACTAGTCTGAGCGAAAAGGAAAGAAGTGACCTTGTAAGCTTCTTACGGGAGTGCAAGGATGTATTTGCTTGGTCCCACGAAGATATGCCTAGAATTGACCCAAGGGTCATAGTCCATCGATTGAATGTTAATCCAGATCACAAACCCATCAGGTAGAAGAAGAGGATGTTTGCATCCAAAAGAAATAGAGCGGCAGCTGAAGAGGTGGAGAAGCTCCTTTGTGCTAGGTCCATCAGGGAAGTTCAGTATCCCAGTTGGATTGCAAATATAGTTATGGTTAAGAAGCAGTCGGGCCAGTGGAGGATGTGTGTAGACTTCAAAGACTTGAACAAATCTTGTCCAAGAGATAGCTTCCCTCTACCTAGGATTGATCAGCTGGTAGACTCGACCTCAACGCACAAGCTTTTGAACATCATGGATGCTTTCTCAGGGTATAACCAGATAAAAATGGATAGAGACGACAAAAAAAACTGTTTTCGTCACAGACATGGGCCTATACTGCTACAATGTAATGCCTTTCGAACTGAAGAATGCATGTGCTATCCCTTATCACCTCTCGAACAACAGTTTTGTTTCTATGGAAAAGCATTATATGTTAATTTGGCTTACCAAGGGTGCTCGTTGTTGACCTAGGAAGACAATTCGATAGCTCAGAGTTTAAAGAATTTTGTGGATCTAAGAGAATACGTGTCTATTATACATCTAAGGCTTACCCGAGAGCCACTGGAGAAGTCGAAGTAACTAATAGAGAGATAAAGAAAGGAATTAATAGACAATTGAAGTCCACAAATGTTACACTCCAGAAATTTTAATTTATTTCCATTTGTTTAATAAATTAAAATTCTTTATTCATAGAAGTCGTAGATAATTCGATTATGAATCCAACGCAATTTAAATCGTCTCAATCAGAGTCCGGACAAAGAAGTTAGGACCAAAATACTCTCGGAAATTCCATCGTTCAGAACCAGTGAAAATTGGTCTTGTCGACCGGTACACTGTACCGTCGTCGACCGGTCGACCTTGGTCAGTGGGCACATCTGTAAGGTCTCGATCGGTCGACTGTACCACTGTCGACCAGTCGCCTTGTGCAAATCTGCTACGCAATTTTGGTTAATGAGGGGCATTTCGGTAAAAGCATGTGGGGGTCCTATATATTCGATTGGTCCGAAAAAATGGAATCTTCTTCCCCATTTGCAAACCCTAGAGACTCTCTCTCTACCTCCCTCTCAACTCTCTCTCTCTCTCTCTCTCACTTCTCTCCTCTATAGCTCTCAATCTGTTGGGTTTCGAAGAAAACGCGGAGTATTAATGTCGACGACCTCGCTCCCCTCTCCGTAGTGATGTGCATGGATCGTCCATTCACGATGAGTTCTTCTCTCTCTCAAAAACCTTAGGTTTCATATTGGTTGCTCGTCTAAGGTTTTGGTCTTCTATAACATTGTAGAGCATCTCGAGAGCTTCATGGTGGTGAGATTAGTTCACACTGGCCATGGAGGTCTTTCGGCGAACGTTTCCAGCGAGTGTGACTAGAGCTCCGATAAGGTAGAGTTTTCTATTCCTCTTGTTTATGGTATCGGTCTTCTCCTTTCCCCCTTGCGATTACACTTAAATTCGTAGTTTTGAACACTTGTACGAAATCAACGTTCACGGGTTGTTGTTCACTTCAATTGGTCGTGTATGGGTATTGTCTAGGGTCTATAGGAATTCCCTAGGAAGTCAATTGTTCGATTCCGAGTTCGATTTCGAAAAGCCCCAATTTTGTGAAAAACCCTTCGTTGTCAATTTATAAAATTAAATTGGGGAAAATAAATTGTTTTGAATTTCCCTTGGGTGTTGGTGGGTGGAAACAATGTCTTGACATGTTTTTGTGGAAAATCGAACAATTGGAACATTTTGCTAATAAACGGAATGTTTGGAAATAACGGAAGGAAAGTCACATTTTGGGATGACACGTCGACTAGGATGTTGTTTGCCCTAGATCGCACGGAATAAATGAATGAAATGGAAATGTGACACTTGACTCTTTATGAGGAACTTATCTACTCTACACAAGAAAATATTTGAGTTGGCTATTATAGTGGGTTGTGGTACCTTAGGTGGCTAATGCGAGCACTCACGACATTGCGCAATGGGGGTTTGACTGGGCCCTCCCGATGGGTCGGGGAATCACAAGGAATTATACGTTTAGTAGTTGACGAGCTTCTAATACGGAAATTAGCCAAAACTCTACATATTGATTGATATTGCCCTTATTGTTCTATAAGGCGCAGAATTAAAATAACAAATGAATCTTGGAAATAAATGGGAATTGGAACATATTTGAATAACGAAAATAAGTCTTTTACTTAGTGTGGGTATGACACTTGGACACAATTCCCTATTGGCCTTGTCTAGGCAACTTTTGGAAATTGTTGGCTATACGCTCTTTACTCTTGAACCTTTTGGAAGAACAAATATAGTCGTTTGATTTTAAAACTATTGAGATCCATTGTATTGTGTCGCATTACATTCCTTGCATGAGCACACACGTTCACCCCAATATTATAGATGTTAGAAGATAGATTATCTCTACCAGGCGGTGGTGCCTGACCCTCTACTTTTGTAGGACCTTGTCTCCTTGACTTGGAGTGGCTGCTGGATCCTTCATAGGATTTGAGGCTAGACCGGACTGTAGTTTGGTAGATTGCCTTTCTTTCTCAGTGTTGTACTTCTTTTACTTTCTGTTGGCCACGTTGTACGGGATTATCTTATAAAATCTTATTTTGGCCTTTTCTTTTAGTTGAGGCGTTGTTGTACGGGGTTATGTTATAAAACTATATTAGCCTTCTTTCAGTTGTATGTCATTTCAGTGTTAGACATGCATTATAATAGTTAGTGTGATGGGTAATGTGTTGTGGTAGATTTTACTTTACCCTTGTTTGGATACTCTTACCCATTAACACTTTTTTTATCTATTTCGAAAAAAAATTATATTTCAAATTTTGGGAGTGTTACAGTTGGTATCAGAGCGCTCGTTCCGATTTACCTAGGACTTTGGGGGAGACTTTTAGTCTCAATGAGTGCACAGTTTCTCTTGCGTAACTCTTGGGGATTGCATTTAGGGTGCATGGCATGTGTATCTAGGCATTGAATGTGTGTGCATTGCATGGATCTCATAAAACAACAAGTTTTTATAACTCAAATTAATAAGATGGTTTGGAAATTCGTGGTGTCTACTCCTTCGAGTTGGTCTTGTTGTTGTTCCTTTAGAATTTTGAGTAAATTCATGTCTATCTTGTGGTGACTTTTGAGCCTGTCTTTGGCAACTATTTGAGAATTTTGTTAAGATTGGACTTGTTTGTTCCGGTTGTATCCTCTTGATGGTAGTGGTGACTCTTACTCTAGCTTGGTGAACTGTTTCGAGTTCTTTATTCTTAGAGCATGGGTGAGTTTCTTCGTTGGCTCTAGTGGTGGTTTAGAACCTTCTTCCTCGATATCGATTGTTGGTGGTTGCAGTTGTGGCTTGTCGAGTCTATTTCTTCGTAGGAAGCGGATTCTTGTTATTGTCGTTATGGCTTTTGAGCCTATCTCTAGTGGCAGACGATGGACTTTGTGGCAGTCAGTGGATTTGATTCTCGTTTGTCCTACTCGTGAGGATGATGATTCTACATGTGATCGGATAATCGTTTCTTGAGTTCTCTTCCTTGCGGTCGCTGATGAACTCCTGGCGCGATATTCCTTGTAGAAGAATGTCATTTTTCTCGACGTTGATGGGTTGATAATCGTTCTTACGACTAGGAAATTGTGATGCTCTTGTGACTGAGCCTTGAACTCTATTTTTCTTCTTGACATTGATTGTTGGAGCTTGTCATTTTCACCTTCGGGGTTGATTGTCTCTTCATGGTCGGGTTTTGACTCCCACTCTAGTTGCATGGTAGGCCTCGTATTGAATAGCCTGGTGGTTGATGGTTGTTTACCTTGGGATTGATTGGGTCTCCCTGGTACGTCTAGTTCCTTGTGTGAGTTGTGGAACCTTAGAATGACCTTGCTTGTGGGATTGTGATTGGTGGTTGCTTCTTGATGTGTTAGCATTTGGTGACCTAGTGATGGTAACCTTCTTGGGAAGTGAGAATATCTCGGTATGGAAAGGCCTTGTTATGGCAGAGAATGTGTGTGGTTCACTTGGGATGTGAAATATCCTTGGGTTAGCAGATTCTCCTGGCAGACTAGTACCAAGTGGTTGATGTTAGTGGTGGTAGTACTCCACCCTTACTTGATGCGAGAGTCAGTTTTGACTTGTGGTCTGAGGTCCCTTGAGGATTTGTGTTGTACTTAGTGCCTTGCGATTGCAGTACTTCTTGGTGGATTGAGAATGATGAAGGAATTTGAGTGGGATATCTTGTGCATGTGGTAGCACTGAGTTTGGGACATGAGGTCATTCGGAAATGATTGGATTGTATGGGGCCACAGTGATTTGTTAATTTGGTTAGTTGGTTATTAGTTATTTGGGTTGTGGAACGACTTGGGAGATGGCTTTGTGTTGGAATTGTCTCGATTGGTCAATTGGGCTTGTTGGATGATTTAGGTGTTAGACCTACTTTTGGGATGCCTTGGTATTTGATCGATAAGTCGCTGATGTTGTTGTGTTATGAGCTGGGAAAGTGGTTTGAAGAACTCAGTTCCCTCTTGATGTTTTAAGGTAATAGTGCATATGTGACTACCTTGCGGTTCTTCCTAGAAGTGGTATTTGGGTTTCTTGCCTTGTTGGGTTATAATGTGAAGAGAAAAGTGATTTTGGTTGAGAGATAGAAGTGTGGTGGTCTTGTTTGG
>NMUG010008592.1:0-11581 GCA_002855965.1 Monotropa hypopitys
AATCAATAGTGCGACCGGACACACGACAGTGCTGGCAATATGGACGGTTGTTTGGAGGACGAGGGCCAGGAGGACGGTGACCCGAGCGAGCAACAAAAACCATCTGATCAGAGACTGGCGGGGAAGATGCAGGTGATGATAATAGCAAACGTCGACGATGTTCGTCTCTCTCAGCAGTAGCAAAGGCCTCAAACAAAGAGGGCATAGGAACGGTATTCAGAATCTGGGTACGCAAGGCTTCAAATTCCAGTTTTAGGCCCATCAAGAATCGATAAGTGTGTCGATGATCAAGGCGTAGAATTAAACATCCATCCTAAGATAATACAGTTGGTAGAAAACCATTCCTCAAACTTAGCATCAGTTTCTGCAGGCTGGGGTTCTTTGCCAAGAAGCCAACCAATTTTCCATTTGCCACCAAGATACAGACGAAAAGAATTGGACCAAGCATAAAAGTTTTTTCCATTTAAGACGACACTTGTAACCCTTTGAGCAGGGGTTGGATGAGAGAGATCGATACGACTAACTGTGGATGAGACACTGGACTTCACAGAATCACCCATGACAATGGTGAAAGGACTTATTTGATGGCAACGAATTTAGATGGGATAACCAGAAATAAGGCTATCTAACAAGACGACAAGAGAGCATAAAAAAGGCTCTTACAGTAACAAGAACATGGCTGGATGGATGCGCAGCAGTGGATGGATGGAGATTTGTAAAAACACCTTCCGATCTATTGATGTGTATCTTGCGCCTTCATTAGAGATATCATCGGCAACATAACATCCAAAATGATGACGAGGAACCAGATCCCAATGTTCAGATAGATCCAAAAAATAGATTGCAAGGTGCACACAGAATGCAAGCACTAACTCAAACGGGATTATGACTGGAGGAGATTTGAAGGTCGAATATTAGATCTGGGTTGGCGATTTGGGATTTTGGTGGGTTGGCAGGCAGATCTGGGGTTCGATGTAGGGGTTAGATCTGGGGTTCGATTGGGGTTGGGGAGAGCACTTGCAGAGGTGGGCCGACGGGGTCAGGCAGACCCAGGCGGAGGCTGGAGGAGGTCGGCGGGGCTAGCGCAGGCGGTTGCGAGGCTGGCAAAGGAGGAGACTGCTGGCGGAGATGGCAGGGACGAAGCTCTAACGCCTGCTATGCAGGCGGGCTGGAAGAGAGACCAAGGATAAAAGGAAAAACGGGAGAGTAGGGAAAAAATCGGGAGGCTAATTTGTTAGGCTCTGATACCACATTGAATTTGGGTAAAAAGATAAGATTTATTATTCATACCTACCCAATATATACACATCATAAGAAAATAGAAAAGGAAAGAAAAATAAATTGGTCAACATGACCCATAAATGAAAAACTAGATTCTCCCACAACCTCTTAGAATATTCTATTTCCACAACCTCCTAGAATATTCTAATTCCAACAATAAATGTAATCATTTTAGAATTATTATACCTTTGTGTTGAATATTCAGCACTCTTTATAGAACACTAAGCATCCATATCAATGTTTTTAAAGGCAATGTGGAATGTGAGGAACTTTATCCCTCACAAGGCCAGGCATAGGCCTTGAGTTGCTAAGGCATAAACATTTAGAGTTTTATTCATATAGAATAATTGAAAATTCATAAAAATAGAGAGAATAATAAAAATGCAAGATAAAAGTTATAAAAACTTCTGACCTAGATATACACACTGTTATATATTAGCTAATACCAGAATGAAATCAAAGTTCATTCACTCTACAAGTTGATGGCATGTACATATGTCACCTTTATTCAGTATGCCACTTTTTTTGTAAAAGGAATAACATGTCAGTGCTCTTCCTAAAACCATTGTGCAACTTAACACATATACAAAGGGCAAAACTACAAAGAAGGCCCTATCAACTAATCCTATTTACATAAGGACCCATACAACTTAACACTCTCTCTCAAGTTGATGTGAAAATATCTATAAAGCCCAACTTGAATACAATAGAATGAAAAACCTTGTTGCTAAGCCCTTTCGTGAAAATGTCAGCAAATTGATCTTCAGATTTCACAAATGGCATACATATTGTGTCTATGTTCAATTTTTCTTTGATAAAATGTTTGTCAACCTCTACATGCTTTGTTCTGTCGTATTGTACAGGATTATGAGCTATATTTATAGCGACTTTGTTATCGCAGTAGAGTTCCATAGGACCATTGTTGGAAATTTCAAGATCACATAATAGAGTTTGGAGCCACAAAAGCTCACAGACGCCATGAGCCATAGCTCTGTATTCAGCCTCGGCGCTAGATCTAACAACCACTGACTGTTTCTTTCTTCGCCAGGAGATCAAATTTCACCCAAGAAATGTGCAATATCCAGAGGTAGAGCGTCAATCATCCACTGAACCAGTCCAGTCAGCATCAGTAAATGCCTCCAATTACAAGTGACTGTTATTAGAGAACAGAATTCCTTTGCCTAGAGCTGATTTGAGATCCCTCAAAATGCGATAAACTGCATCCAGGTGTGAAGAGCGAGGATCATGCATAAACTGACTGACAATACCCACTGCATAACAGACATTTGGTCAAGTGTGAGCTAAGTATATCAGTCGACCTACCAATCGCTGATATCTCTCCTTATCAGTGTGCTCCCCTGAGTCTCTACTAAGCTGGCGATTGGCCTCAATAGGAGAATCAGCAGATCTACAACCCAACATACCTGTTTCTTCCAATAGATCAAGAATATACTTTTGTTGGAAGATAAAAATACCTCTATCAGACCTTGACACCTCCATTCCAAGAAAGTATCTTACTGATCCTAAATCTTTAATCTCGAATTCCCAAGCCAGACTATACTTGAGATTACAAATCTCGTCCGCATCGTTGCATGTCATTATAATATCATCAACATAAACAATGAGGATAGTAATTTTACCAGCACTTTCTTGATGAACATAGTGTGATCTGCATGACTCTGTTTGTATCCAAATCTCAACATAGCTTTCGAAAACCTGCTGAACCAAGCTCTAGGTGACTGCTTCAACCCGTAAAGAGCCTTTTTCAATTTATACACCCTTCCCTCAGTCTGAGATGAAGAAAAACCTGGTGGGATAGCCATATACACTTCCTTCTCTAGTTCGCCATGAAGGAATGCATTCTTTACATCAAACCGTTGAAGAGGCCAATTTAAATTAGCAGCACAAGAAAGTAGATCTCGAATAGAGTTCATCTTTGCTACTGGAGCAAATGTCTTCTCGTAGTCAATACCATAAGTTTGAGTAAAACCCTTGGCAACAAGTCTCGCCTTGTATCGTTCAACACATCAACATTCTGCTTGACAGTGAAGACCCATTTGCATCCCACTGGTTTCTTCCCTTCTGGAAGAGATACTAACTCTCATGTGTTATTCTTTTTCAAGGTCGTCATCTCCTCTACCATAGCCCCTTTCCACTTAGGTATCATGAATTCATCCTGCCAATTCTGTGGAATAGATATAGAAGAAAGAGACGAAACAAAGGCATGTTATTAAGAAGATAAACAATCATAAGAGACAAACTGAGAGATGGGATGTTGAGTACATAATCGAGCCGGCACTTTATGTGTTCGGGCGGGCTTCCTATGAGCAATAGGCACATCAAGATCATCAAAAGGTAGAGATATAGAAGAAGGAGGATTATTATGGGACTCAGTTGAAGTATCAGAAACTAGAGTTGGTAATAGTGATTAGCAAGATGGCTCAACACAAGTAGCCTTCTCTCGACGTGAACAAGTTCTCAAATCTGGTTTGTCCAGACATCCACTAATGTCATGATCTACACTTTCTGCGGGTAAATATTGCTGGACTGATTTATCATTCTCTCCGTCACTATGACAAGGCAAAGGATAAAACCACAATTCTGGAGTATGAGATGACATACGTAATTCTTCCTTCAACTCTTCCTGCCTATTATCCTCCCCCTGAAGAGATGAAGTGGTCGAAGAATAGAAGGGTTTTGTTTCTCAAAAAGTGACATCCATGGAGACATACATTTTGCGAGAACATGGGTCATAGCATTTATAACCCTTCTGAGTTGAAGAATAACCAAGGAAAATACACTTGTGGGCTTTGGGATCCAACTTACCACCTAGGTGCTTAAGAGCATGAACAAAACACACACAACCAAAGACTTTGGGTGGAAAAGATGAAATTCGGGAACACTCTAGGAGAAATTTAATCGGAACTTGGAACTGAAGAACACTAAATGGCATGCGATTGATAAGAAAGGTTGCGGTGAGGACAGCTTCGCCCAAAAAATGTTTGGGAACGTTCATGGTGAATAATAGAGAGCGAGCCACCTCAGCAAGATAACAATTCTTGCGTTCGGCAACTCCATTTTGTTGTGGAGTTCCAACACAAAAAGTCTGAAAAAGAATACCAGAGTCATTAAGATATGCCCAAAAAATCACATCTATATACTCAGTCCCATTATCAGAATGAAGTATTTTAACATTAACGTCCATTTGGTGAAAGGATTTGAAGCACGAAAAAACTTCACTTTTGGCCTTCAATAAATACACCTATGTGACGCGAGAATAACAATTAATAAAGGTGACAAACCAACGATAACCAGAGAGAGATATGACAGGAGAAAGACCCAAAACATCAGAGTGAATAACCATAAATGGCGAAGCACTTCTTTGATTGACAGGAGCATAAGATGAGCGCTTATGTTTTGCAAGCTCACACGCATCACAAAGGAACTGACTCCAAGAGCATTGTTTGACCAAATTAGGGAATAATCTTTCTAAGATTCTAAAAGATGGATGACCCAATCTAAGATGTCACTGATGTAATAAATGAGGAACAGTGCTCGTATTTGTTGTAAAGGCTTGACGACATGACAAAGGTGAACAAGCAGGTTCAGGTGTAGATTTTAAAAAATAAAGGCCCCTGTGAGCTTTAACAATGCCAATTATCCTTCCAGTATTCAGTTCTTTAAAGACACAATGTGTAGGAAAAAAGGACACAGAACAATTTAAGAATTGAGTAAGACTACTAGCAGATAAAAGATTAGTGGAAAAATTGGGAACATGAAGAACTGAGAAAAGAGAGATGGTTGGAGAACAATGAATGGAATCTTTCCCAGAGATAGAGGAGAGAGACCCATCTGCACATCTAACCTTATCATGACCGGAACACGTAGAATACGAGTCAAAAAAGGAAGAACAACTTGTCATATGATCTGTAGCACCAAAATCAATTATCCAAGGAAGAGATGCGAAAGCAGAGGATACACTAGCTGATATACCCGTAGTAGCAGAAGCCATGTTATTTGGAGTTTCAAGTCTAGCCATAAGACGCCTTAAAGTTTGTAACTCCCCCTGAGAAAGAGGGTTAGTAAGGGAGGCATATGTCATTGAAGAGTCCATACCAATCACGGATCACCCAATCGTCAATAACAATGCTAAAACTGAACAATCCGAACGATAAGACCCAGAATCCAACAACCCAATAAATCAAGCCGCCTCAATCAAATAATAATAATCAGTCACACCACAAATGCAATACAAGAATATGTGGGTTTGTTGGTTTCCCGGAGATCAGCACGTGTATCAGAAAAAAAACTCAAATGCTGATACAGACTGAAAAACTAACCCAGATCAGAAACCAAACAAACTCCGTCAGAGCACAACAGAGGCTCACCGGAAACTGGCGAGTGCAGTGAGAGATCGCCAGAGGTTGGCAACGGCATCGATGGCACATGGATGTTGGAGTCAAACAACAAAAAATAGACAGCTTTTTGATGTTGAAGATAACGACAACTTCTGCCCTTGGAGACGCCAAAAAAACTTACAGTAATCGTCGGAGCTCTGACGAGGGTCGCCTGAGAATACGTTGAGGTTCGCCTGAAGCAGTGACGGCAAGAGAGGTCGCCTGAGAATAGTGATGAGGGTCGCATGAGAATAGTGACGACAAGAGAGGTCGCGAACAACAACGTCCGGCGAAGACGATGAGATTGCTGACTGGTGAAGACGAAGATGGGCGGTGGCGAAGAATGAGAGGCGACCAGAGGGCAAGAGAGAGAACCGGGGTTGTTGTTGACCGGCGATCGAGAGAGATGTGGTCACGAGAGATGTGGTTGCTGGTGAGACGCGACCAGGCGTTGCGTGACCAGGCGACTAATGCCGAAAAAAGGACTACCGAAAGTAGAGGCGGCTAGGGTTTCTCTCGAGAGCTCTGATACCATGTAAGACGAGAGAAAATTATTCTTTTCATTTCTACTCAACCCAATATTACAAAGGGATATAAACACATATACAAAGGGCAAAACTACAAAGAAGGCCCTATCAACTAATCATATTTACATAAAGACCCATACAACTTAACAGCTCTTCGTAAAACCATTGTGTATCGATGACTTTGGTCACATCTCTCGAGCATAATTTATTTCTATAGGTATAATCCCAAATAAGTCCCTTAATTAGAGTAAAGGTTGACAGAGAGAGATTATACAAAACTATAGCCCATATTATTCCAAAGAAGCACAGGCCTTAGATAAAATGTGAAAGAATGAACATCTTGAGCGAACACCACACAAAGCGTAGGCCTTTGGAGAGTAAAGGATACATTTAAAAGCATTGAGACATTTCTTGGATAACATTTTTTTATAAGTGCAAGGTATTATAAAGCTCAACCAAAAGAAACCAAGTTTTTAGGGTCCGTTGTTTATCTCTCCACGTGCAGGTCAGGGGTCGCACGTAAGGGGAATGTTAGAGTTTGTACCACATTGGTTAATTAATACTTCTAAAACTAGTATATGAGCTTGGACGGTCTCTCCACTCATTACCAATTGATTTTGAGTTGGATGCTTCAACACTTGGACACTGAACAAAATAGACTGGGTAAGGAGGGCTCTTCCCCCATAAGACAAGGCCTTAGTAGACCACCCATTAATTCTGTGAAGAAATTGTTCTTCCAAAATAGCAGTCTTCAACCCTCAATTTAGTAGAAATTAAAGGAACCCCCCAGATATTGGATAGCAAAGCAGCCCTCAGGGAAAAAGATGAAAGTCTGCACTTGCCTCTTGAGAGACACACACACATAAAACACAGCACTTTTATTCACATTAGGCTTAAGCCCGGTAAAGGAATGAATGTCAGTCAACACATTATTAATGAGGCCAAAAGAGTCTTGATCCACACTAGTAAGGATGAATAGATCATCAGCAAACATAAGGTGACAAAGGTTCAGACCTCTGCACTTAGGGTGAAACTGAAGGTGCCATGCTGAATTCTGAATTTAAGAATAGCAGCAAAAGCCTCCATCACTATAAGGAACAAGAAGGGGGAGATGCGATCTCACAGTCTCAAAGACCTTTTTCCAGAAAAATATCCCTCCATGCTTCCACTGATAATCAAAGAATACTTTGTTGAGGTCACACACTCTTTAACCCAATGCACAAACAAATTAGGAAACTCCATACCAACCATCGTGTCAAACAAAAAAACCCAATCCACTGAATCATATTTTTTATGAGATCAATTTTAATAGCACATCGGGGGTGGGGGAGGGGGGCATTTCGTCTATGATAACATCTAACCATTTCTTGCATTAAAGGAACATTATCAATAATGAGTAAGCCTTTGAGAATAGCAGATTGTGCTTGATTAATAATAAGAGGCAGGATCCATTGCTTTCTGTTTGATAAGATTTTTAGTAATGCCTTTATAAGTGAGATTGCAACAAGAAATAGGCCTATAATCTCTAACAGAAGGAACATTGGCCTTTGGAATCAAGGAGATGGCAGTTGCATTCCACTCCTTAGGCAGAATACCAGTCTCAAAAAAGGATGATATAGCTCTGGAAAAATCCTTTCCAACCACATCCCAATTTTTTTGTATAAACATAGAGCTAATACCATCAGGCCCTGAGGCCTTGTCCCCATTTACAGACACAAGGGCATCCTTAATTTCAGTCTCAGTAACTGGAGCAATCAGCTGGTCTCAAAGGGGAATGGGAACCTTGGACTGAATAGCTTGATTAAGAACAGGAACAACATCTATTTTCCCATCAAAGCACCTTGATGCACCCTAAACTCTAT
Source organism: Monotropa hypopitys (assembly GCA_002855965.1). Taxonomy (NCBI): domain Eukaryota; kingdom Viridiplantae; phylum Streptophyta; class Magnoliopsida; order Ericales; family Ericaceae; genus Monotropa; species Monotropa hypopitys. The sequence goes on from NMUG010008592.1 coordinate 8,068, forward strand.
GCGCTAAGTCACATGAAAGCAACACTAACTATGTAACTACTCACTCCCGTCCTGCACAATAATGTCCGCTTTGGCCGCCAAGTCCCAGTGGACATCCCAGGGGATCACTCATCCTTGAACTACTCCAGGATGAGCACGTTTAACTGGAAAGTTCCAATGATCTTTGACACTCGTGCGGCTTTAAAAGGCCTTATGCAAAGTAGATTCATGATCTATTATTTATAGCACACAATTTACATCCACAAAACGATATGTGACTTGTCCACTAACCCGAATCTCTTTTCTGGGACTCCAGTTGACACCTTAGACTGGGGTGTCACAATCTCCTCCACTTTGACCACACATCCTCGTGTGGGGTCAAGATTCTCATCTGGTCCCACATTTTCGGTTGGTGTAGACTCTGATATCATATGTAACGATCCACTCTCACCCTGCACAATATTGTCCGCTTTGGACCCCAAGTCTCAGTGGACTTCCCAGAGGGCACCCATCCTTGGACGACTCCAGGACGAGCACGCTTAACTGGGAAGTTCCAATGGTATTTAACACCCGCACGATTTTAAAAGGTCTTGTGTAAGGTAGTTTCATGATTTATTATTTATAGCACACAATTTACATCCATCCAATGATGTGGAAATTGTCCACTGACCCGGATCTCCCTCTGGAACTACAGTTGACAACTCAGACTGGGTGTCACAAACTACATAAGGACCATAATCACATATCAAATCTATGTAACTATCGCAACATCAGAGTGTAGTCAGAGGTATATTACTATAATTAATAGAAGACAGACAATACGATAGAGAGCTATTCGATTTTGGTCAAAAGAATCAAAGATTGTGTTTCCACAAGTGAAGAGGATGACTATGAGATATTCAATTTTAGTCACAAATAATAAAAGATTGTGTTTCCACAAGTGAAGAGGATAATTGTGCCCCGCAAATGGAAATAAAATCGATCATATCCTTGAAAGACATTGAGCCCATTTATGCTGGTACAAAAAAAACTCAGAAATTGACTTTAAGTGCTTAGCCTCGACAATGCCACACTTAATATGGTTGTCTAAATTGGCATTGCTCGACCTCCAAGGACAACGTGGCCTCGAAGGATGGCTCAGATACGCATAATGTTAGTATTTTTAATGTATTTGCTATTCTCTAGGATATATGTGAGTTGTTAGTAAATAGCATATGTTAATGGTCCACCTATCCCCACAAACATCACACGTGAATGGATGTTAAGGCAATGATATGGCGTGCCATGGGGCCATTCTGGTCCCATGTACCTCTAGGTTTGAGTTTAAACTAAGAGTGTCCTGTATAATTTCTGTGTACAATGTGCCTGCTGGAAGGCTCAAAACCTAGTCTTCTGTACGCCAGCTTGGATGCTCTAATAATTCCCTTACCATTGTTTAACGCAATATATGCATATATGACATTTACTTTATAGAACTTGAAAGTAACATTGTTCAAATATAGCACACAATGGAAACCTCTGTAATATGTATATGTGAATATATTCAAATACTAGAGAGTTATAATAAAATTGACCAAATCCTCTTTGTTACAAGACTAGTAAGTTTAATGCTCAAGTAATAACCAAACAATTTTCGATTTTTGACAGTATAGGGGACCACTATTTCAGTGATTTTATGAGAGCAGCCACTTTGTGCATATTGTCAAAGGTTAGGTTTGTCTCCAATCCTTCCCCTACTCATACCCTCAACGATTGAGAACTACATAGGTTATGTTATATTGTTGTTGTAATAACCAAATAGTTTCATAAAAGATTCTTGTCTTTTACATTGTCATTAGGGCATACAAAATACACTCTTAAACATTATTATAAACAATATGTACGATAATATATTTACTGATACAGCTATATTTAAGTACATTCATATATAAGCTAATAATTAGGTATTAATGTATATAATATGTATCCATAATATATTTATACTAAAATTGTTGTAACCCGCTTCATTAAGGATGTAAATACTTCGGCGTGGATATAATTTGTTAAAAAATTGTAAAATAGTTTAAACAATATTGAGAATCTGAAACAACAATCCAAAATTTTAATTGGAGTTTGGACCTAATATTCAACCTACCATGGAAGATTGCATCTCCAAAACCTCTCCCAAACACCCCTGCAATCCATAATGATAATCCAAAATTTAAAATCCACCTCCATAATTCATCCCAAACACCACACAAGATGTTAACCCAATCTTTAAAAAATTTGGAACAATCCAATCAAACTCAATATATCTGCACTGAACAAGTCATGTGGAGCCAACAAACCTCTGTCCTTGGTCAAGTCAAAGCAAGCTGACAAAACTCAAAAGTTGAACTCCGGCTGGGGAGAAAAAAATAGTAAAGCAAAATTGAAGCATATGCAGCGAAAGTTTGAACAACTGTCAGTATTTAAAAGGTCGATTTCTCAAACTCAAATTGAGACACCAGGACAACTTGCTATGTTGAACCGTGAATAACAACTGTTCTGTTTGGCCAGTAAAAACATCGATATGAACGGATAGGTTCTTTTCAACGCTAAAGAGCAGAAATATTACAACTAACCCAGTAATTCAACTTACTAATTAATTCTTGCATCTATAGGTGCGTATGTATCCATATATTAAAAGAGGGGTTTGTTTACCAGTGAGATCGCCAAGCAAGGCTCTGCAAGGCCCCTGAGTAGTATTATTGGCAACATCCAGCAACCAAAACCCTACCACAAAAGCAGCGATGGCTGCCACCTTAGATCCACCTCTATCGCCAAATAACCATCCAATATCGGCGGAGTGTCCGATAATGAGGACGGAAGCGATAATCAAAGCTGATCCACCGAGGATAAATGGCCTCCGGCGTCCAAACTTGCTGGTGCACCGGTCGCTCATGTGCCCGACCAGCGGCTGGACGAAGAAGCCGGAGAGCGGGCCGCAGAGCCAAATTAAGCTCGCAAAGGCGTGGGGAATCCCTAGCTCCTGAACATACGGTGTCAATAGAGATAGCTGTAGGGCCCATCCGAACTGTATACCGCACGCCACTGAGGAAACTCTCAACAGCTTCCTAAGAGGAACTTTCGGTCGCACCGGCTCTTGGACCGCCGGACGATCCCTCGATCGACGGCGATCGCCTTCCGACACCTTCATTCCGTTCCCTCTCTGCCTCTCACTCGCGCGACACAGTGTTCCTCTCCCTATAAGGATAAGAATGTATTCTCTCTCCCTCCGTGTAACTGGTTCTATTGGGTTGGGGGAAGAGAGTAGTACAGGAGGAAGGGGATAAAATGCCCTTTTTATGGAGCAGAAACTACGGAGGATAACAGCGGGAAAGAGTGGAATTGAGTGAAGTTGCAATAACAGCTGCGAGTCAACGACCAGTTTGCCCCCAAGTTGGCGCGGTAGAGGAAGGAGCTTCTAACTGCACGCCATATTTATCTCGGTACACCCCAGTTGGTCCTTTTGTTTGAACATCCAAATGGGACCGTACATATAATTCCAGTAGAT
>NMUG010008593.1:0-11580 GCA_002855965.1 Monotropa hypopitys
AGAAGGTCCAAGTGTGCTACTGTTGTTGCTCCGAAGGTCTGGGCACCCCACTTTCTCAATGTGTTTAAGTTAGATAGGTGAATTCCTTTATAATAATTCAACACATGATTTGGAGTTCTCATTGATTAATTCAAGTCACTAAGACTCTTATAAACCCTAAACATCTTTCAATAAGGCCCGAGATTAATCTTGAACAAACCCTTAGACAAGCCCAAACTAAACCCCAAATTTTCCATTGACCGGTATGGGACCGGTATGCAACCGGCATACCACCTAACATGTCGGCCGGCATGCCGGTAAGGACAATTTTCCTTCTTAACTAACTCCCCAGCCTACTGCCCAATTATGCCCAAAACTGGTATACCAACCGATATATCACCCAGCATGTTGGACGACATGCCGGTTAGGCCATTTTGGTGAAAACACTAAGGGAAAACCTATTGCCTAAAATTTTCAAAGGCCAGTAGGCATCCAGTATACCGCCCGGCATGCCGGTGCTCATACCAGTCGCTGACAGTAGCTGATTTCTACAATTTTTCTCCTACCCAACTTCATCAAATCTTCTAAAAATCCAATTATAACACTTGTAATGTAAAAACCTCACTCAATCAAGTGATTCCCCAATCTCTAAGGTCAACATACGCCACTAGGGAGTCCTACAAATATCAAATAGGGTGCCAAATCAAGTTTTCCCTAATCTAGATCTAGGAATTCGTTTTTCTCCAAAACATAGAGTTCTTCTCCTCAAATTCCATGGAAATGATGAGTTTAAGCATAGAAAATCATACCTTAGTTGGTTGCAATAAGTTGGGTGTTGATCCAAGCTTCCTTCCAAGCTCAAACACTCTCCACGATCACTTTCTCTCTCTCTCTCTCTCTCTCTCTCTCTCTCTCTCTTCTCACATCTTTTGGGTGTAAGGAAAATGGGGGCTAGGGTTTCTCCTAACTCCAAAAATCTGAATATTAGGCCTAAAGACCCATATACCCTCATTCCTAACTCCTATTTACAAGTACTAACTAACTCTAATTACTCCTAGGACCCTTGTATAACTCCTCTTCACATAACAACCCCTAAATAGACTTAAATCCCTTAATTAAACTCTTATTATTATATACTTCCATTTTAAATTATTTATTATACTAAATGTTTTAAGAAAATAAATAGAACGGGTGTGACAACTCACCCCCTCTTAGAAAATTTGGCCCTCGAAATTATAATGCACTAAGCCATAAGACTTACTTTCAACTCCATATAAGGTCACTTCTACTGTCTAAGGTCTAAAGTTACCCCAAAATCATCTTACAAACTTCTTAGCACCACAACGCATCCTTGACAATCACTCTCTTACCCTTATAATCACAGGTCACTACAATCCTTTCTCTCAAACTCCCTATAACACCCCCAAATTTTTAAAGCCATTTCAAACCCTTTTTTTTTTGAAATAATAATAAAAGATAAACGGGGGAATTAACTATTGTTATCCGATTACAATCAGTTGAAGTAACCATTACAAACATATAATACAGAAACAGACTGCAAAGTAAGTACATAGAGTGGAAGAATAAATACACAACTGGCTACTACAACTGAACTAAAGTACAAAGAAAAGAAGTACTATACAGACTAAGATGGCAAGCTCCCAAGGGGTCCAGCAGCAAGCCAAGCTCCAAGACTACAACCGCAATAAGCCCTGCAAACAAGTCCTGGAAAAAGGAAAGAAAGGAGGGTCTAAGAGAACTACAGCTCAATTGTAAACCCCTAACTACTACCAAGCATGCACCTGTGGGTGCATGCCTAAGTGTCCATACACAAAATATGTCACACTCCAGAAATTTTAATTAATTTCCATCCGTTCAATAAATTCAATAAATCAAAAATAATATACCGTTGAGATCTTGAGATGTTTGGGAGCATCTAAAATCATCATATGTCTCATTGAGTAAGTCCGGGTGAGATGGGCATCCCCGGCATGAAGTTCGTCGATGGTTGGATGTTCGGATAAGTTCCAAATCGCGTTTAAAACCCATCAACCTGATACATTTTCCAAATCAGATTTCTTTGTTCATTAAAGTCGTAGACAATTTAGTTATGAATCCAACGCAACTTGAATCGTCCCAATCAGAGTTGGGACGAAGAAAATATTACATTTTCAAGTTTGCAATCTTCCGGTCGGACATCGCAGCAAGTTGGGAAAAGTTCTGGTCGGCCGTCCGGATCCCCGTCCGGACGGGGAGTGTAACACCCCATGTTTTTAAGTGAAACATTTCCAATATTTTTTTTGAAATACAATAAACACAACATCGGAGAGTTAATAGTTACTATACAGCAGCATTGCAGTTGAAGTTCTCATTACATTAATCTTGATACAATGTACAAACTAAAAGAGTACAAGAAAGGAAGTACAACCGAACTATTCGCTATAAACTATAAAGAGAAGGTACAACTACAATAGTACTACAACCTGAAAGCTGAAAAAGGAGTACAACAGCACAAGGAGAGCCAAGGCCGCAGCTCCAAAGGGACCAGCTGCTAGCACAAGCTCCAAGTCACCCTACAAGAGAAACCCTGCAGTACAATCCTAAAAAGGGAGAGAAAGGAGGGTCTGAGCAAAACACGGCTCAGTGCGGTAACAACTAACGACTACAAAGTATGCACGAGCGCATGCGACCCTAAGTTCCACAAAGTAAAGGTAAGTAAGGTCAAGGAGAGACACACACACATACCCAAGTAACGTGAGACTAAGAGTATCTCCAAGGTCAGGAAAGTAGAGTGTCACCCAAACCAACCTACGTCTCCAATGTAAACACTGTCACAAGAGAACTCTACTAAGGGACACGCGAACCTCGATACTCAATCACATATACCCTCAACCCAAACCACGGTCAAGACACGACCTGCACCTACAATCACTCGCAAGGAACCCAAAGTCAAGTCCTCTCATTGTTTCCATCATTCCCATGTTCATTGGTATGGTTTTGGATTCACAGATTGTAGTTGATATTGAATATTGGATTTACACATTTCATCATTTTCCCACCTTGGCTCACCCAAGGGGCACAACTGCATTACTATCATAAGGATATCATTTTATTCCAATATTCATTTCCGGTCGACTCCTAAACGAGCGAGTCACCAAACTCCCCAAGATAAGGGCGAGTAAATCACATGTGTTTAGATTTGTTCCAGGATCCCACCTGCCGGCGTATCCAGCATATTCCGAGACTTACGGGAACTCGTATCTCCCACTTATAGCCAAAGGATCTTATTCCTAGATCATCACCCGTCAATGATATCTAGTAATTCCACGACTTTAAGGGAACGCGTATCTCCCACTTAACACGAATAACGGACTTGGGCAACACCATCCAAGTCAAATCACACATCACACTTCCTTGTTCCGTTAGTGAGTTTTAGTGAATGATTGAAGATTGGCTAAGGGTGGTCCTCGTAGGATCCATCCCTTGTATTGGGAATTCATTGCATTCATTAGGTACCTTTCATTGTAAAATAACTCATTCAATTTCTGTGATTCCATAATCCCCTCAAGGTAAAGCCCAACACACACTTCTGATTTCCTATCGTCCCGACACCAATGGGACTCGTATCCATCACACCACGATAACGCTAGCACCCAATGAAGTCACAACACACGTTTACCCAATGGATTTCCATGATGACACCCAACTAGGTTGAAGATTCATCGTAATTAACAACAAGGGGGGGGGGAAGTCCCAATTTTACCACAAGTCACTCTCTCACGATACCGCAAGGACCCAATTATGTAGGACACGATCCCAAGTATTCATTACAACGATTAGACACGGTCGACACACCCAAAATCCACCTCAAAACCCATTCGGGAATTTCATCGAACATTTGGTGCCTATATAATTCTAAGGGTAATTCTCAACGCACAAGTCATTCCTCTTACCTCAATACCATTCCAAATATCAACACAATTGTCCTATGCTATCCCGATACCAACCAATCAAATGATAACCAAGCAATCATATAACCGAAGCCAATAAATCGAACTACAAATGAAACGATTTGGCATAGGTAATTACGATGGATAATCAAAGGAACAACGAATAGAAATGCGCACACTCACACATACTAGGTAGGAGTTAAGAGTTACCCACCGGAGCATTGCCGAAAAAGTCGCCGGAGTAGTCGCCGGAAAATGTCCAACACGAACCGAAGCCGTCAACGCGAAGCTCTCGTCGCAACCTACAATGTTCACCCATTAGAAAATGGAGGAGAGAAAATCCTAGGAACAAAAGAGGGATAGACATACCGATCCAAGACAATCTAAACCCGTCAATGTGAAGCCCTCATCGCGCTCATCGCCGTTAATGAAGGCCGGAAGCTCCGAATCTTGCCGAAAATGGTTGGATTTGAGGAGAGAAGGGAGAGGAGGTTAGGGTTTGAGAGAGAGAGAGGGAGGGGCTGCAGAAATGAGGGTAAAGGAATGCCCAAAATCGGGCCAAATGGGTTATATTTAACCCCAAGGTGAAAATCCCAAACTGCCCTTCAAAATATAAGTTCGCGCAGCAAAAATATAGGCGAAGACCGGTACACCCAATCTGGTGTACCGGTCGGGATCTCACAGAGGTGCCCGCATCTTTAGCTCGACCGGGCGACGCCTTTTGGTGTACCGGTCGACAAGAGTAAAATTTCACTGAATGAAACGATTGATTTTTCCGAAAGTATTTTGACCATAACTTCTTCGTCCGAACTCCGATTGAGACGATTCAAGTTGAGTTGGATTCGTAATCGAATTCTCTACGGCTTCCATGAATAAAGAAACTTGATTTGAAGAACGAATCAAATCGAAGAATTTCAAACGCGATTTAGGATTTTCGATTTAATAAAACGCATAGAAATTAATTAAAATTTCCGGAGTGTGACAAACTATCCACCTTACAAAAATTTCGTCCTCGAAATTTCTAAGGTCGAGCGTCACAGCACAACGAAGAACAGAAGATTTCACACCAGATTCAACTTCACGTGGAGCACATAACGAAGAATGAACAAGTCCTCAACTAGGAATAACTTCCCAAAGGGCCAACAACCAAGAATTTGACAATACACTTCCCACTTTTCTTTTCGAACGCATCTAAACGGGATTCGAACAACTTCTCAACTCGCAAACAAGTCTCAAAAAGGGTCCCACAATGCAAAAAGAAGACAAGAGAAACTAAGAATACACACAATCTCCACCATGAAAGGCAAGAGTCCCTTAAAAGGAGAGATTTTCGCACTTCCAATGTGACTATAAGTCATCCGAACAAGAGGAACATGAATTTTCAACGCAAGAGTAAGGTATCGAGAGTCAAACTGCAAGGAAAAATTTCAGAAAATTTCTACAAACTTCACGGATGCATCACGACATGCTACGAACAAGCCGAAGAAACGGGTACACACTAAAAACATCAAGGACATGGAGGGACACACCGCGGATACACAAACACGCGAGGGATACTCCGAAGACACACGGGCATGCCAGGATACACCAAGGACATGCCGATATGCCGAGGACATGCCAAGGATACGATTTGGGTACAAGGATACAGTACCGACATGCGGGTACGGTACGGGTACGATGCCGACACGTGGACACGATACGGGTATTCCGATCTTCCAAATTATTTTCCAGAATTTCACGAAGATCAAAGAAGCAATTTTCAAACACCGCAAGAATATTCACAACGACTACAATACCACAAATGCGTGAAACAATCCCGAGGATAAAGTTCCCGAACAGATAGCAACAGTTTAACTGACACGAGTGAGCATTCGAAGGCAAGACAAGCCACAGGGGATGATCATGCAACAACCGCGCCACCCGAATCACCTCAAACAGCCACAACACCACAAGAAGGAAAACCAAACACCAAAATCTCACACGGTAAAGCACACTCAACCTAGTGTGGTACCGGAGCGACTAAGAAGTTTGATTTGAGATGTGCTGGCCACTCACCTTCTCAAAACAATCCTTCATGGTCAGTCCTATACCACATGACACAGACTACACACACCGGTCATGTCAAGCCTCGCCAAGAACTAAGTCGGTGCAGTCGACTTCAAAAGACACAAGTTCTATCCCAACACTCTCAACAAGCTGCACAACAAAGCATAGCATCATCTCACAGATCACACCACCAAGATACAAACTGTCTACCCGCCGACAAGTTTATCATACACTCTCAAAACAAGATCCAATCGATAACCATATCGCCGAACAGGAATGTCCAAGCACAAGAGGGACACGACGTCAAGAAGAAGACACCAAGTCGGCTTCGCAAAATGACACGGAAAATGAGAAACATGCGCCAAACCGACGAGCCAACACGTGAGAGCACGAGATACAGGAATACAATTCCGAAAACAAGATTCCACAAGATATAGATTTCCGCACGAGAGGCAAACAACGCACCACTACTACGCAAGTGCTAAGACTTGGGATACTTTGCGAACCGTCGAGAGAAATATAGCAAAAGATGATCACAACATCGAGAGTTCCAGAACGAGGAGTTAGAAAGTTTTCCAACAACAAGTGGCTCACAAAAGCAACAATTATGCTAAGACAACCCAAAACAATCGTAAGAATACTACATGAAGAACAGGGACAGTCAACACCAGTTCATTACCGAGAACGAGAAGACATTACCATCGAGTAGAGGAAAGCATAACGCACTCGGACGACATCGCCAATGAAGGACGGTTAGGAACCATCGTCACTCCACTATCAAACACAAGCCAGAAAACTAATCACACTACTATGAATCCTTTGCCAACACCAGCCAAAACCAAGGAGACATCGCAACTCATCACTCTAAACTTAATTCTCCATCTTCGAAACCCAATCATAATCATTCCTCAAACCATTTACCACGAAAGCCTCAAGTACACCATTGCCCTATCTTTCCAAGCACATTCTTCCAAACATCCTTCAACAATCACAACAACTCAAACATGTACATTACTCTCAAACAGAAACTCAAACTCAAAATCACATCCGAATTTCTAAACCATCAAACGTCATCATAATGGAACCCATGGAATACTTCGAATAATTTCCACAAGGCATCTAAGTCCCCAAATGACACCACAAACCCAATCACCAAGCGATACCACAACCTTACTTACCAAGTAAGAACCATCAATCTGCATTACCAAGGGATTCCCAAAGACCACTCTGCAGAAATCCATAAGACAACTCCCAGCACATCACTGCTCTAAAACCCAAGGAAAGAAGGAAGCACCTACATCATAACTCACCTAAACCACAATTTGTCAAACAAACACTAAGACGTGCCACGCACAAGTCTAATTATCAGATCACCGACGATCCTAGTCATACACCGAGGGTAAACACACAAACTGCCTAATCCACATGACCTCAAGTCACAAGCTCATTCTATTCTGCTCACCAGGTTACCACAATGCGAACCCGCTTCTTCCATCTCAACTAACCAACCAAAGGGAAACCAAAATCACAACGTACTCAAACCACACTCATCCTTCAATCAGCCTCAAGCCTCACAAGGAGTCACACTAGGAGTAGAGAGGGAGACTCAAACTCTAAGGATGTCCATCCAACCCACAAAGCACAACTTAAACTTCCAAGTCACAAAGGAATCCAATCATCAAGAGAACGGACAAGAGAACACAACGAATTCCAAGAGGAAGTGCCACACGACAACACAACCGTCATGAGGCCACTAGGTTGGCTAACACCCACAACACTCAACTTCAGGTGGAATAGAAAACCCAAGAGATTTACAACATCAAATCACGCGAGAATTTGGAAACACAAGGCCAAACCGCAAGAGGAATAGGAAGAACAATCCTCATTTTACTCGAAGAAGCACAAACGGAAGCCTTAACAATTTACACAACCACACGACGACATCAAACTTATGCCTCAAAACGGAAGAACCAACAAACCTCAAAAACCTTATTCTTTCCAAAATCAAAAGTTCTGCTACACATTCACAAAGGAAGAGTCCCAAAACTTAACCGGACCTGCGAAACCACAAGACCACTAAGAATTTGTGCCTCAAAGCGAAAGAGCCAGCGAACCTCAAGATCTAACATCGTACCACAAGTCACAATTTCCACTATAAAGCCATAAGGAAATCCTAAAATCAACTGAACAACGGAAGCTACACCACAAATCTCAAGGAAATTAGGTACTCAAGTGCACAATTGCCAACACATCTCTAACTTCTCGAAGAGGAACAACACTCATCTCCCAACAACCTAAGGAAACTCAACAATCCAAGGAGGAGTCGAAGCAACACAAGCGACCCTAAGGAAGCAAACCCAAGGCAAACGGTGCTCCAAGGCACACGAGATTAATCATATCAAATGTAATGATCCTAAGAATCCATGGAGACTAGGTGTCTCCCCACGGTCCGAAGGTATTCAAACCGAAAGCTCTGATACCAACTGTAACACCCCATGTTTTTAAGTGAAACATTTCCAATATTTTTTTTGAAATACAATAAACACAACATCGGGGAGTTAATAGTTACTATACAACAGCATTGCAGTTGAAGTTCTCATTACATTAATCTTGATACAATGTACAAACTGAAAGAGTACAAGAAAGGAAGTACAACCGAACTATTCGCTATAAACTATAAAGAGAAGGTACAACTACAACAGTACTACAACCTGAAAGCTGGAAAGAAGTACAACAGCACAAGGAGAGCCAAGGCCGCAGCTCCAAAGGGACCAGTTGCTAGCACAAGCTCCAAGTCACCTTGCAAGAGAAACCCTGCAGTACAATCCTGAAAAGGGAGAGAAAGGAGGGTCTGAGCAAAACACGGCTCAGTGCGGTAACAACTAACGACTACAAAGTATTCACGAGCGCATGCGACCCTAAGTGCCACAAAGTAAAGGTAAGTAAGGTCAAGGAGAGACACACACACACACACCCAAGTAACGTGAGACTAAGAGTATCTCCAAGGTCAAGAATGTAGAGTGTCACCCAAATCAACCTACGTCTCCAATATAAACACTATCACAAGGGAACTCTACTAAGGGACACGTGAACCTCGATACTCAATCACATATACCCTCTACCCAAACCACGGTCAAGACATGACCTGCACCTACAATCACTCGCAAGGAACCCAAAGTCAAGTCCTCTCATCGTTTCCATCATTCCCATGTTCATTGGTATGGTTTTGGATTCACAGATTGTAGTTGATATTGAATATTAGATTTACACATTTCATCATTTTCCCACCTTGGCTCACCCAAGGGGCACAACCGCATTACCATCATAAGGATATCATTTTATTCCAATATTCATTTCCGGTCGACTCCTAAACGAGCGAGTTACCAAACTCCCCAAGATAAGGGCGAGTAAATCACATGTGTTAAGATTTGTTCCAGGATTCCGCCTGCCGGCGTATCCAGTATATTCCGAGACTTACGGGAACTCGTATCTCCCACATATGGCCAAAGGATCTTATTCCTAGATCATCACCCGTCAATGATATCTAGTAATTCCGTCACTTCAAGGGAACATGTATCTCCCACTTAACACGAACAACGGACTTGGGCAACACCATCCAAGTCAAACCACACATCACACTTCCTTGTTCCGTTAGTGAGTTTTAGTAAATGATTGAAGATTGGCTAAGGGTGGTCCTCATAGGATCCATCCCTTGTATTGGGAATTCATTGCATTCATTAGGTACCTTTCATTGTAAAATAACTCATTCAATTTCCGTGATTCCATAATCCCCTCAAGGTAAAGCCCAACACACACTTCCGATTTCCTATCGTCCCGACACCAAGGGAACTCGTATCCATCACACCACGATAACGCTAGCACCCAATGAAGTCACAACACACGTTTACCCAATGGATTTCCATGACCACACCCAACTAGGTTGAAGATTCATCGTAATTAACAACAAGGGGGAAAAGTCCCAATTTTACCACAAGTCACTCTCTCACGATACCGCAAGGACGCAATTATGTAGGACATGATCCCAAGTATTCATTACAACGATTAGACACGGTCGACACACCCAAAATCCACCTCAAAACCCATTCGGGCATTTCATCGAACACTTGGTGCCTATATAATTCTAAGGGTAATTCTCAACGCACAAGTCATTCCTCTTACCTCAATACCATTCCAAATATGAACACAATTGTCCTATGCTATCCCGATACCAACCAATCAAATGACAACCAAGCAATCACATAATCGAAGCCAATAAATCGAACTATAAATGATACGATTTTGCATAGGGAATTACGATGGATAATCAAAGGAACAACGAATAGAAATGCACATACTCACGCATACTAGGTAGGAGTTAAGAGTTACCCACCGGAGCATCGCCGAAAAAGTCGCCGGAGTAGTCACCGGAAAACGTCCAACACGAACCGAACCCGTCAACGCGAAGCTCTCGTCGCAACCTACAATGTTCACCCATTAGAAAATGGAGGAGAGAAAATCCTAGGAACAAGAGAGGGAGAGACATACCGATCTAAGACAATCTAAACCTGTCAATGTGAAGCCCTCATCGCGCTCATCGCCGTTAATGAAGACCGGGAGCTCCGAATCTCGCCGGAAATGGTTGGATTTTAGGAGAGAAGGGAGAGGAAGTTAGGGTTTGAGAGAGAGAGGGAGGGGCTGCAGAAATGAGGGAGAAGGAATGCCCAAAATCGGGACAAATGGGTTATATATAACCCCAAGATGAAAACCCCAAACTGTCCTTCAAAATATAAGTTTGCACAGCAAAAATACAGGCGGCGACCGGTACACGCAATCTGGTGTACCGGTCAGGACCTCACAGAGGTGCCCGCTGCTTTAGCTCGACCGGTCGACGCCTTTTGCTGTACCGGTCGACAAGAGTAAAATTTCACTCAATGAAAAGATTGATTTTTCCGAAAGTATTTTGACCATAACGTCTTCGTCCCAACTCCGATTGAGACGATTCAAGTTGCGTTGGATTCGTAATCGAATTCTCTACGGCTTCCATGAATAAAGAAACTTGATTTAAAGAAATCAAATCGAAGAATTTCAAACGCGATTTAGGATTTTCGATTTAATAAAACGCATGGAAATTAATTAAAATTTCCGGAGTGTGACAGGGAGGGTGCTGATGCAATATTTAGTGCGGGAAAAACATGTTTTTGGGGTACAACTCATCTTCTTTCTCTCCCACTCCGAAATCCTCTCAACCCAAACCCTAACCTCCACCTTCTCTCCACCCAAACACCCAAAATCTCATGGATTCAAGCCATCAGGTCTTCTTCAACGTTGCTCTCCTCCTCCTCCTCTACGCATCCATGGCCATGGATCGTCCATTGGCGGTAAGTTCTCCCCCTCTCTAAAACCTATATCTACTTTCTCTCTCTACATTACTTGGTTATTGATTGATCATTTAAGGTTTTGGTCTTAGGAAACGTTGTAGAGCATGGTGAGAGCTTCGCGGTGGTGAGCTTGGTGTACTCCAGCCATGGAGGTTTTCCGGCGACTTCTCCGGCGACTTTTCCGACGACACTCCGGTGGGTGAACTCTTAACTCCTATCTTGTGTGC
>NMUG010008594.1:0-11579 GCA_002855965.1 Monotropa hypopitys
AATAATATATAATGAGAAAATATTACTTTTTGCTATGTATTATTTTTTGCGATGGGTAACGAGTCTTTACGTAAAAAGTATTACCTTTTACGACGAGTAAGATAAATGTTTTTGGAACGAATAACAATTCCCCACCCAAATTCATGGCAAAAGGATGACACTTCCCGTTTTGTGAAATATGTTTTAATTTTTTTTTGGCATACAAAAAATCTGATTCGTTAATTAATTTTTAAATATTTTTAAGTTATTCTGTAAAAAATCAACTCATTTAAATATATTTCATTGTTTCATCCATTTTTTGTTCAAAGTTAGGTCAAACTTCTAAATAGAAACATAATGTATGAATGAAATACTTAAATATATTCGAATGAACTAATTTTTTATATGTTCACTTAAAATAATATTTAAAAATTTATTAACGAATCAGATTTTTGTGCAAATCCGAGAGCAATGACATCCTCGAGATGAATTCTTGGGTCCTCCACTAATTAGTAACACCAATACCTGAACCAAAATTTTCCATATGTTCCACAACGTAGTTAAACCTCAACCTCTAATTGTTTTCAACTCAACTTAAATCATTCTAAACATGTTTCATGAACTTTTAATACGATTTTTCCCAACCAATACATCACATGTTTATACTAAATATTAAAATTAAATAGTAATATAAATAAATTAAACGCTAGGAATGTTACAAATAGAATTTTTCGTGATGCTATCTATCAGATACACAAAACTGATGACATTGTAATTGGACAGGCTTTCTATAACGCACGACTTCAACCACCACAATTTTACCAGCAACCGTACGGATCATCATTCACCATGACATCACCGTATTTTTATGGATATTCCACCCAAGCTACACCCCAGGCGCAACGTACACATGGAACATCTTATCTTTACTATCCTACGCAGATGGAGGGCTCCTTCTCCACCTTTCCGCCCCCTCCTCCTCGTCTGCCCGGACAATCACCACCACCACCAAGGCTTCCCCTTCCCACTCCCACCGGTAAGCATCCTTTCCAACTCTTTTCATTCTTATATAAATTTCATACATTACGTTAACTACAAGCATGTATGATTATTGCATTGAATAATTGTATGAAAAACATAGATCAGATCTATAAAAATCATGAGTTGTAAATTTATCTTTGACACTTCTTAAAAATCCAACAAAAAAGGCAAAAGAACTTAAAACAATGCATTATTTTTATGAGTAAATCATATTGGATTCTAGATATTGACAAGTTTAAATTTCTGGCTCTTCTTCACCTACACAGGTGGACAGAGTTTTTAGAAAGGAGTCCCTCTATTAAACCTTGAGAAATTATGCTGATCCTTAAGCTTTTTGGTGTATATTGCGCAGTTTTTGCGAGCCAGTTACTTTTTACCTTATAAATTTTAAAATTTTACATTTTCTGTTACAAATTTACACACTACACTTTTACAAAAATGTATTCTATGCATCATTATCCAAATATTTGTACACATTATCTTATAATTTAAAATTTATCAATTAAAATTTAGAATTTGTGGGGTGTAAAATCCAGTTGTTGTTTATCTCCGTAAGTGAACTGTTTTTACTGTACTGGTCTACACCTTCTGCTAATTTGGTTGCACTTTTCCTTGTATTTACGCTCACAAACAAAGGTCAGAGGACCTCCCACTGTTGTTGGTCGGAAGGTTCTCCGATTACTCAGTTGGTCCTTGACCGAGAAAAAACTTTATAAAAACACAATTGAGAATCTGATAGCAAATTAATATGTATCTTTCCTTGTATGTTGAACTTTCACTGTTATAGAGACCTTCTGGATTATCAAGTTCAAGCTGGTAATCGAGAACTAGATGAGACTACTCATCCCCCTTTTTCGGAAATCTAAAACCTTTCTCAGATTTTTGATGGACCTTTCCATGTTTTCGGGGATCTTTTTTTTTCCAAATATGCCATGCTTGCCTTTAAATATTCACTTCTCCTTAATCCACGGGATTCTGTCCCTTTTGGCGCGAATAGCCAGGACACGTGTGTCGATCGCTATCTATTGATCGATCGACACCTGTACATGTCGCATGCTATGACGGTTGTTCTGGTAACTTCATCCCGCACTGCTAGGATGTCTAGTCGCACAGGACTGAACTTATCCACAGTGCAGGTAAACTGATTTGAATGTGGTTGACTATATCAGAGATTCATCTGCATGCATCTGACTGCACGACTTCTCTTCTACACTGCCAGGATGTTATACCGCATAGGACTGACCTGATCCGGCTTGCAGGAAATTGTGACACGTGGCTTTCTGTATCAACCAAATGGATGACACGTGCCATACTGCCAACTAGTGTACCAGGAACACGGATTTTCTTTTACATGTGTCTAATCCTGATTTACCCTACCACAATTGCCTCCAGCTTTGACTGCTTCTACCGCACATCCGGAGTGAACAAAGCTAATAGATAGTCTATATGTTATCGTTCCATTTATCGATAAAGTCCAACTTGTGAGAGATGCTAAGTCTGCTGAAAGTGCATGAAAAATTGAAGAGAACTTCTGACACTTCTCACAATTTCTGACGTAGACTTTGGCATCTTCCTGCATGTATGGCCATCAGTATCCCTCAGAGATGATCTTATGTGCTATTGAACGTCTCTATGTGTGACTGTCGTACACCCCCTCGTGGATTTCGTAAATAAATCGTTGAATATGGTTTGGGTATATGCAGCGTAAGTACGACCCTGTGAAAGATTTCCTGTAAAGGACTTTATCTGATGAGAGCCAGTACCTTATTGACTTGATCTTTATCTTGTGCGCTTCTTTCTTGTCTGTGAGAAGTTCATCTTTCATTAGGTAAGCGATGATTGGATCCATCCAGCTCAGTTCTATATCTAAATCAAAAGTCTCTTGCAATTCCTTTGTCTAGATGCTCGGCTGGGTCATGGAATCAATGCTTACTGTGCTGCGGAGCTTTGAAGATACAGAAGAAGCAAGACAGGCCAAGGCATCCACATAGTTGTTGTTTTTTAGCTGATTTGCACAATTTCAGTTTTTTTGAACTATTGGAGGAGTTTCTTGTCTGCCACAGCGTATGAGGCCATCCTGTCATCCTTGGTAGCATATTCTCTGGAGAGCTGGTTGATGACAAGCTAGCTATCACAGTGAATCAGTAAGTCTTCAACTCTACATCTTCTTGCACTCTTGAGACCAACAATCAACGCATCATACTCTGCTTCGTTGTTGGAGGCTTTGAAAGCTAGACGAACCAACTGTTCTAAGGCCAGTCCCTCTTGTGAGAATAACACGATACCCATTCTTGATCCTTCTGTTGTGTGTGACTTATCAACATTAGGTAACACGGGATGAACGTGAGTGGTCTGACTTTCTCCTAGTTGCTGTACGGATGTCTGTGCAGAATCATGTGAGAACTCTGCTACGAAATCTGCAAGGACCTGACCCTTTACTATTGTGTAGGGCACATACTTGATGCCGTACTCTCTAAGCTCAATAGACCAAGCCACAACTCTTCCCGATAGACCTGCCTTTCTCAGAACAGACCCAATGGGATGGATGGTTGGTACTTCAATTGTATGAACTAGAAAGTAGTGTTGAAGCTTCCTTGAAGTCATCACTAGTGCTAGGATCAGCTTTTCCAAAGGGAGATACCTGGTCTCAGCATCTAGCAATGTTTTACTGATGTATTAAACTGGTTTCTGTTGCCCTTCTTCCTGCTTGATCAGTATGACACTGACTGCATGCTCTGAAACAGCCAGGTAGGCGATTAAGATGTCTCTTGGTTCTGGAATAGCAATTAGCGACGGTGCGGCAAGATACTTCTTCATGTTCGGGAAGGCCTTCTCACGGTTTGCCCCCAAGTGTAGTCTATCCTCTTTCTTAGCAGCTAGAAGAAAGGCTTGTACTTGTCTGATGAGTGGCTGATAAATCGGTTGAGCGAGGTGACCATCCTGCTCAGTCATTGCACCTCCTTAGTCCTTCTTGGACTTTGGAGGTTTTACAGTGCAACGATCTGATCAGGATTGGCCTCTATATCCCTTCGGGTGACCAGGTGTCCAAGGAATTTGCTGGAACTTACCCCAAAAGTACATTTGGATGCATTCAGCTTGAGCTTGAACTCCCGAAGTATCTAGAAAGTTTGGCAAAGGGTTATGAGTTGGGAGTCCGTCTTTTTGGACTTGACTTTCATGTCATCGATATAAAACTCTATACTTTTTTCTAGAAAATCCTTGAACATGAGTATGGCTAGTCTTTGGTACATTGCCCTAGCATTGCGCAGTTCAAAAGACATAACTTTGTATCAATACAACCCCAAATGAGTAATAAAAGATGTCCTCTCTTGGTCGGGCTCGTACATAGTGATCTGGTGATACCCTCTGTAGGCATCTAGGAAATTCATTCGCTTGTATCCCGTCGTGGAATTCACCAATTGGTCAATCTTTGGGATAAGAAAATTGTCTTTGTGACACTCTTTGTTGAGGCTTGTGAAGTCAACACAGATCGTCCAGGTGTCACTCTTCTTTTTTACCACAACTGTGTTGGAGAGCTACTCTGGATAGTAGACCTCCCTGATTACATTGGCTTATATGAGATGATCAAATTCTTCTATGACTGTCTCTGAATGTTGTGCGGTTGAGATTCCTCTTTTCTGCATTACTGGCTTATGGCATGGATCGATGTTGAGTCGGTGACATATTATACTTGGCTCTACCCCGAACATTTCTTGTAGGGTCCAAGCAAATACATCAACGTGATCCCTCAGGACCCGCACTAACTTGAAAGCATCTTTTTTGGCGAGTTCGTCCCCAATTAGGAAATACATGTCCTTATCCGTATCGTGGACGGAAACCTTTTTGAGGTTCTCGATCACTCGGGTAGAAGGATCCACTTTGACATCTTCCAAAATAGATTGGTCCTACACTTCAATGGAATTTATTTGTTTGGTATTGGGGCTGGTCTTGATGGAAGCCATGAAGCAGTTTCTCGCTGACTTTGGGTTTCCCTTGATGCTTTCGATACCATTGGACACTGGGAATTTGATGATTTGGTGGTGGGTGGATAGGATAGCCCCCATTCGGTGCATACATGTGCACTCAATAATGGCGTTGTAGGCTGATGACACGTCTACTACTAAGAACTTTGTGTCCATGGTCACCCTTCCTGCTCGTACTAGAAGAATGATAACTCCTAGAGGCCAAACTGGTTCTGCACTGAAGCCGATGAGTGGTATCTGCGTTGACTTGAGGTCGGCTTGAGTGAGTCTCATCCTCTTAAATCCTTGGAAATACAGGATCTCAGTGGAGCTGGCCTGGTCCACTAAGATCCTCTCTGTATCGTATCAGTTGATGTTCAAGGTGATCATGCCTTTGTTCCCTCTAACGCTTCTGTCCGAGCTGTAGTACGCGATGCTCATGGCCTTCCCATCCACCTATGAGTGCGGGATTCATTCTTGGAGCTCAGGTCAATGGCCCTATGTATAATGCTGATGGTTCCCATTGGAGGCATGTCATTATCTGATGAGTTGTCATGCCTTTCCACCCTTTTGGACCTATTATCCTGTCCGGGTGTCTGAGCGATGTACTCCTTCAAATGACCTACCTCTGCGAGTTCCTCTAGGAATTGTTTTAACATGTGGCAGTACTATATTATGTGACCGAACTCCCTGTGGTAGTTGCACCTGATACCTATGGCCTCTAGCTCAAGTTGGTTTCCCCTACTTTGCGGGCCACCTTCAGAAGGGCTCGTTCTTTGGGGGTAGACCAACCTAAAGATGTGGACGTTGAACTTTGTATTGATGGCCTTGAAATCCTCTGGACCTGCTCTCGGCATCTTCAGAATGGTATATAGTGCAGCCTCACCTCCCTCCCCCTTCTCGGGAAGAGTTTGTTGCGGCGCCTTTCTTTTCTTGCTCTTCTTCTTCCTAGCAGTATCCACCACGTGGATTCAGTGGTACCTATGGGCATTGTGTTCTGCTTCGTGGAGGGTCTCCTTTTCCAACTTCGCATGTTGTTACACCCTTTATATTAGCTCAGGGAATGTCTCAATAGGGTTCGGGGATTCCCTCAATTTCTCACCAAAGGAAAGCCCAAGCCTGAATATTGACACAACCTGCTTCTCGGTACAGTCCTCGACGTTGTTATGAGTGTCCACGTACCGTCCGATATACATCGTAAGAGTCTTATCAGATCATTTTCTCAATGACGTCAAAGAGTCAAAGTATTTTGGTGCAGTGCTGCTGGTCATAAACCTAACAACAAACGTCTCAACTAACTATTCCCAGCTGCAGATCAATCGTGATGTCAACTTGTGGTATCACTTGAGCATTGTCCGCCCCAAACTGGATGCAAACATCCTGCAGTAAAGGCTTTCATCTCCTTCATGCAAGATCAGTGATTGTTGGTAGTCCTTGAGATGGGCCACTGGGTCTATTCTGCCATCACACTTCTGGAAGTTGGGAAGATTGAATCCCCTAGGAATCTTATAATCACTGATTTCTCTAGAGAGCGGGGTGGAGGTAATCTGCTGGATTGCCTGTTTTGCAGTCTCTTGTATTGTTCCCTTGCCGTTGAGATGCTCATTGAGCCATACCCTCATATCTTTGATATTAGCCTATACCGAATTGTCCTACTATGGGCGGGCTGACCTTTCTGGACAAATATCCTGTGGGGGAACCCTATGACGGAATTGATCCCTGAGGACCCATACAGAATTCGCTGAATGCTCATGGTGTGCACCCCGAACATGGCCGTGGGTCCTTTTGGTTTGTTCATTGGGCTATGGGAGATCCTTGGTAACCCTCTGCCATTCCCAGCCATTGGGTGGATCCCTTCACTCCCTATCTTTATGTTGGATCCCCCCTTGACCATCTATTGCTGTTTTATGATTCTCAAAAAGGAGAAGGTGGATGTTGCGGTCTTGACTTCCAAGTGGGACCCTTGGCTATTGTTGCTTGTGGCCAATAGGCCATTCTTGCTATTGAGGATGTTTGGACAGACTCTCTACTTTTTTTTTCCTGGCGCTTGATTGCCTGGTTCTGAGATCTGATAATTTGCGCCAAATTGTCGTCTCTGATCGACCTGGATCTCGGTGGAGACTGAACGTATTGCGAACGATACCGATTGTCTACTTCTTGAGAGTACTCTCCTTCCCTTTCGTCATATTTCTTGTTTTGAGAATAGTCGTCTTGGGTCCTTAGTGGGCCACTAGCACCTCTAACAGCGGCTTTGGGATTCCCTGCTAGGCTAGGAGAGCCTCCACGATTTTCCTGGAGGCGAGACATGATCTTTCTGGGCTTCTACGGTGCCGGAGGTGGGTCAGAATGGGTGGTGACCGTTCGTGTCTCATCTCCAACCTCCCTTCCCAAATTGGTGGTTTTGCTTTCGTTGATTACCATCTTCTTCTTTTATCTGGGTCTGGATTGCTTTTTTCTTCTTTTGTGGGTGAGTTTCCCATAGATGGCGTCAATTGTATGGGGGTAAAATTCGGTTGTTGTTTACCTCCGTAAGTGAACTATTTTTATTGGACTAGTCTGGACCTTCCACTAATGTGGTTGCATTCCTCCTTATATATGTGCTCACAAACAATGGTTAGAGGACCTCCCATCATTATTGGTCTGAAGGCTCTCCGATGACCAAGTTAGTCATTGATCAAGAGAAAACTCTATGAAATCACAAATTGGAGTTAGAGAGCAAATCAGCATGTACGTTTCCTTGTAGGTTGAACTTTCACTTTTATAGAGACCTTCCAGATTACCGGCTTCTCGTTGGTAATTGAGAACTAGATGAGACTTCTCATCCCCCTTTTTCGGTAATCTAAAACCTTTCCTGGATTTTCGTTGGACCTTTCAATTGAAATACCCCCTCTTTTTGTCCTTATATTTTTTATGAATGTTTGTGCTTTCCCAATTGACAATTGTATTTTTATTTCTCATTCATTCACAATTTTTTTAGTATTGTGTTTGTGTGTATCAAACCTATCTCGCACCCTTAGATTTTCTATGAGAATGATTAAATTAAAGGAAGGTTTTTACGACTCAAAATGGAAAACTATGGATTATTGTAGGAGAATGAAATGATCAAGTCCCCCCCTGGAACCTTGTCCTGATGAAGATAGACTCAACTGCAAGCGATGCTACTATCCTTTAGCATGTGTAAAACGTTATCTAGAACAAGGATGCTACCCTGACCCGACCTCACTACGGTCACCACCCTTTAACGAACATCCCCTAGATATGTGCCCCCCTAGCCGCAATCAAAACAAGTAACCTGGGGACACTTTGAGTGATAGTTTCCCGATTGGTTGCATCAATGCCATATAACTTGGCTTTTCGGAGAAACTCCTTGGTTGTTGATATTTGCTTGCGATTTCGACCCCTTTGAGAGGCATGAATGCTCACATTCTTGCTTTCTCCCAAAACTGCCTAAAGATGAACTAGAGCCAGACACTTGCCTACTTGGCTCCCAAACTCTCACTTTCTTAGTATCCTTTATCTTAGGTTCAACGGTTCTTGCATATTCGACCATATCCGCAAAATTCCAGATCCTTTGACTTATGACAAGTCGTTGGACCGATACATGAAGTCCTTTCTCGAATCACTTGCACATTCATTCCTCCTAACTAACCAAGTTTGGAGAGAACCTAGATAATGCCTGAAATTTGATGGCATACTGGGATAGTGTTATCGAATCTTGCTCCAACTGCTCAAATTGCTCTCTAAGATGACTGCGATAGGACTATGAAAAGTATTGACTCTCGAACATCACTTAAAACTCTGCCCAAGTCATGGCTCCTATTAGATCAAGTGCCATTTGTGGGTTTGCCTCCCATGTTGTCCTCTAATCATATCTCCGGTCTTCCAAGATAGAGCTCTACCATTCGCTTGTTTCCCACATCAATTGATAGGATGCAAAAGAAATTTGCATCTCATTTTTGGTGGTATCCATCATATCCAAGATCTTATGGACCTCAGAAAGCCATTAGATGGCTTCAAAAGGGTCACCATATCCACTAAACTTTGGAGGGTCCATCCTCCAGAACTCCCAAAGCACTTCAACAGTGTGATTCACAGCACCGTCCCTAGGAATAGATGCTCTATAGCTTGTCTCAGCCATCGCAACCGCAAGTTCTCTCACGAATTGACTTGGGACAACCATACCTTCTAGAATAGGTATGACCGGTTAGAATTTCTCCAGAATATCCCCCGGACGACCATTGACTACATCACTAACTGCATCTAGAATAGGAATCTCATGACGGTCCCTATCATTACCCAAAGTACGAATCAGAGTCATGATTTCTACAGAAATGAACATTAACCACATTAATAATAAGAAGTTTGCTCAATAATATAGCTATCATGGTCCCACATCTTGAAGACAAGGCAAGGATCGAACAATGACAAATTTAATGGAATTGAAACTTCAGAACAAGCAATGACAAGCTCAACTCCTAAGGAATCAACACAAGTATCGAACATCCATAGACAACCAACAACAAGATAAGGTTACCAAGAAGCATTCATTATGTTTTTTTGTTACCAATATCTTTAGACCTCATGCAATGCAAACAAACACACCGATCATACCATATGCATTGCAATACAATGTAGTGCAATGCATTGGGACTACGTGTCTCCCCGATGTCCATGGATTTTTGAAATCAAGTGCTCTGATACCAATTTTCATACCCCGAAATTTCAAACCAATTTTTTGAGGACAATAAATGGAAAATCACTACCAACAAATATTTAATTTCCCATAATACATGCCAAATGTTGCATAAGGAAACCACATCCACATCAAACCACGTAAAGTTTAAAGTTTACAAACCCATTAAAAATAAATATCCCGGAATATGAAAAATATAATAAAGTCTAAAACAATGATACAATGGAGAAAATCTCTCAAATCTATCGAATGAAATCCGCACTCCAATGAAAGCTAAAATCCAGGAATGTCTAGCTCTACTTCAAACCTAGGACTCGTTACCTAAAAAAGATAAGTTGAGTAAAAAGCTTAGTAGAGAAACCTATATCTAAATATGTTTATGGTTGTAGTATGTGTGTGAGGGTGTACAAAAATATAGAATACATGCATGAGGACTCATTATTTTCCAAGTCATTTAGGCTCCATTTGGTAAAGTTTCCAGTTTCTTGCTTTTAGTTTTAAAAAATTGAAAACTTGTTTCTGTTTTTGTAGATGAAAACAAAAATCATTAACATGTTTGGTGTCACCTATTGTGAAAATAGTAAAAACAAAAATAAAATGGAAACATATTTGTTACCCGTTGATTCTTTTTTTATTTTCAACCTGTGGTGGAGTGATGATGGTGGTGGTAGAGTGGTGGTAGTTGCAATGGTGGTGGTGGAGTAGAGGAAATAATGATGGTGGTGGAGTAGAGGAAATAATGATGGTGGTGATGGAGTTGTAGTGGTGGAGTTGTGGAGTAGCAGTGTTGGTGGAGTTGTGGTGGAAGTTGTGGTGGATTGGAGATGGTGTTGGCAGTGGAGTTGTAGTTGTGGCATTGGAGTTGTAGTTGTGGCGGCGGCATTGGTGGTGGTGGTAGTGGTGGAGTGGCATCAACATTGGTGGTGATAAAGTGGCATTGGTGGTGGTAGAGTGACAACAACGACAATGGTGGCAGAGTGACAATGGCGATGGTGGTAGTGGTAGAGTGACAATGGTGGTGGAGTGGAGGTGGGTGTGTGGAAGTGATGGTGGCAGTGGAGATATAGCTGTGGAGGTGGAGGTGGGGGTGATGGTGGAGTGGCGACAGCAGTGATGGTGATGGAGTGGCAATGGTGATGGTTAAGTGATGGTGGCGATGGTAGTGGTGGTGGTGGAGTGACGATGATAGTGGTGGGGGCGGTGGTGTGGCAGTGGTGGTGGTGAAATGTAACAGCCTCAAAATTTGAAACCATTTTTTTTGAATTAAGAAGAGAATCACAAATTGTGAAAATATAAAAACATCTAATACCATTCTACCCATAATACATGAATGGTACAAAGAAACAGACACGATGATGTTGGACTTTATAACATAGTCCGATTACATTGAGCAACTGAAATGAAGAAAAGAGAGAACAATGCATAAATAAGCGACGAGGGGACTTTATAATGATAGTCCATTCCGCTTGTACAACCAAACGAACAAATAAAGAAAAAGGGACTTTATAAGACAGTCCTTACAATGATACTGTTGATACCCAAATTTTGACTCACCCCTACAAATTCAGAAATCAGCAAAACTATCTTTTTCAGTATCCGAATGCACCTCCGGAATGTTCAGAATCACCGCAAACAGCACCGACGATACCCGAGAAATACAGTAACAGTGAACGAGCAGCGATGAAGTGTTGAGGAACATTCACCTGTCTCAGAATTTAAAATCGATCCACCAATCCACAAATTTTTCGACGGACGACACTAAAACCGCATCCGAAAACGACAAAACGTCCGAAAACGAGAAAATTCTGCGTCCGCAGTCAGAATTTTATTGTCAGACGGAATATTGGCAGCATGACAGTTATCGCAAAGTAGTTAGAAAAATTAAATTCACCCGGTTCAGATCT
>NMUG010008595.1:0-11578 GCA_002855965.1 Monotropa hypopitys
CCCCTCTGCCTATGATAATTTCACATTAGCTCCTGGGCAATGAAGTTGTTATCACTTATTCGCCTAATCTGGAAAAAGCTGACCGAGAGGGACTGATAAGGTGAGGTAGAATACGCTTCAGTCGCTCCGAGATAATCTTGGTTATACACTTGTAAATAGTATTACAACAAGAAATAGGCCTGAAGTCCTTAACTGAAGATGGATTAGAAACTTTAGGAATCAAAACAATACAGGTGGCATTGACCTCCCTAAGTAAAGCGCCTGAGGAGAAGAAGGTCTTTATAGCCAGAGTCACATCGGGTCCCACCACCTCCCAAGTCTTCTTGAAGAAGTCAACGTTGAAGTCATCCGGACCCGAAGCCTTATGATCAAGCATAGAGAAAAGAGTCTGTTTAACCTTCAAATCTGAAACATCTGTAAACAATTCATCAAATAAACCAGTGTGCGAAGAAGAATCAAATAAATCACGAAGAGCCTTCTTGGTAGTGAAGAAAATTATAAACCGAATGTAATTACAGTGCTAGAATGATATTCTGAGAAAGCACAAACTGTATTACTGAAACTGAATTACAGATTACTCAGAGAACTTTACAACTATACAACCTACCAACTACTTGAATAAACACCTCTATTTATAGGCTTTACTAAACCGACTTAGATGCTAACTAACTAACCGACATAGATGAGCTGGATACACTCCTCTTATTCTAAGTATTTACAAAATAACCACTGTGTTAACTAACTGCTGAAGCTGAGCTGTCACCGATCTGTTGTTGAATTGAGACAGACCAATAATATGAGTTAAGACTTGTTCTTTCGGAAGAATACTCTTCTTCTACCATAAGACCAAGACTGGATAGATGCTGGACATTGACTTGACAACCGCTGGCCTGAATGAGTATAAGTCGTTCTTCCGGAAGACCATACTTGCATTACCGGAAGACCACCCTTTATTACCACTGTATCACTTTTGCTGAACCTCATTTGAGTCATACTCTCTATCAGGTAGGATATAAATAAGAGGTATGCATGTTTTCATGCATATACGTCATTAAATCATAAATAGGAAAATCAGTACTGCATCATGGCTTTGTATCCTTATGTGAATTGTTCTTCAAAATATTACAATTCCATCCTATCAGAATGTGGTGGCCGAACCTTGGCTCCAAGGGGTTGGGTCGGGTGTAGGTTCGGACCACGGTCCAGAACATCCATATTGGTATCGCTGTTCTCATAGCCCTTCGCCAAGCCCAATGACCGACCGACATTTCCTCTCGGCAGCACGCTCTGGCAGTATGGGAAGGCCGACCAATTGCTTCCTCCGACTACTAAAACGGTTGACAAAACATTGCTCACTAGTCCTGTGACGAAACTTTATTCCCGGTCGACCGACTCATAGCGGAGGAGCACGCCTTCGGCCTGACCTCCAGTAATGAGCAACTCGCCTTCCCTCCTTCCCTCATCCATACGGTTGACCCGACCCATTGACCGCACCGACCTGCGTTGGTCAAACCCGTGCATCATTCGGGTCGAATACCGTACGGGGAAGCCCATGACTTGCAGCCCACTCACCAAGGTTTGCCCTAAAGGGCACCAATCCCTATAAATACCCCACTTGGGTACTGTTCATGGGATCTGCTCCCCGATAGCCTAGCGTCCGGTCTCAATTTTCTTTCTATCTTCTTTTTTGAAAAGAGACTAACTTAATCTTCGGAGTCCCCGTCGGTTAGAACCGATTGGCGGGCACTAACCCTTGTTTTGTAGGAGCTCAGCAGGTGATCCATCTCTTGTCTTTGCAGGACCTACACGAGCCGTCGGATTCGACAGCGACTGCCAAAATTCGGACAACTAGCTCCGGACAGCATCTAAGGGTCCGGTCACCTGAAAGGCCAGCTCTGAAGCTTTCGGGTACCACAATTGGCGTTCATAGTGGGACGTTCTTCTGAACTTTTAGTGGTATCCGTAGCATCTGTTAGCCTACTTGTCCTATGGGAACTGAGCTGCCGAACTTAACGGTCAATACCGACCTCTCCGGTTTTCCCCCACCTCCTCCTCCTCCAGTTGTCCCCCATCAGTCCGTGGGGATATTTGATCCGGCCGACGGTCTTACCTTCGCCGGACCCAGTTCAGACGTATTCGTCATCATGGATAGGATGATGAGAGAGAAGAATGCAGAAATAGCTCTCCTAAAGGAGCAGGTTGCCAAGCTTAGTCATCCGGTCCTCCGAGCGACGTCCGCTATGTCAAAATCAGGTGAGAAAAGCCGCCACAGACTAGGGAAGGAGAAGGCTGGGGCTGATCCCCCTCGACCGACGGATAAAGAGCACTTCGAGGACTTCGGTATGCAGGAGATCGGGGAAACCACCCCGAGCACCCGGACACTGGAAGCCTCTGACGGAACCCTGTACGTATATGACCATGTGATCTTTGTCCCCGTCAGACCAAAGAACATTGATCGAGCCCCACGGAGCCCGGAGAGAGATCGTCGACAAAGGCACAGGCGCCATGCTTCCTCCTCCCCGCGCAGGGATGGCCGAGCGGAACACCGGCAGGACAAGAGAAGCCGGACTCTTGAATTTGCTCCGGCCGACACGCACCGCAATGTGGATCCAAGGATAGGACAGCTCAGTGCCACGCCTTATTCGCGAACTATAGAGTCGGCAACGATCCCGACCGTATTCCACATGCCCAAATTTGCCAGGTATGAGCCTAAAACCGACGCTTATACACTTCTTATCTATTTCCGACAGGTGATGTCTCTCTACACTTCCGACGAGGCCGTCTTGTGCAAAGTCTTCCCGACAAGTCTGGGAACCCAGGGTTCTTTATGGTTCAACAAGCTCCCGAGAAGGTCCATCTGGAGCTTCAGGGACCTTGAAAAGGCATTCTTGTCTAGATTTGTAACGAGCACCACTCCGAAGAAGGATGTCAGCACTCTGATCAGCCTCCGAAAGAGACAGAGCGAATCACTCCGGCAATACGCCGACCGCTATTGGGAGCTGTATAATGAGGTCCAGGACTGTGACCAGAATATTGCGGGCCACCTCTTTCAAAATGGGGCTCGAGGCCGACAGTCCTATCTTCCGGGAGCTCATGATTCACCCTCCGGATGACATGGAGGATCTTATGCGGATAGTGGATAAGTATTGCCAGCTGGAGGATCTGTTGGCCGACCTTGCATCTCAGCGGTCATCTGGCCGTCCGAATCAATCTGGCGGAATAGCTCCCTGTCGGCAGATAAACATGGTGAAAGCATGAGATATCCGAAGGCTTAGGCCGGAGGATTATGTGACTGAGGTGACTGTCTTCTTGGAGCCCACCTACATAGTCTACAAGCAAATTCGGGATATGCCATTCTGCAGGCGTCCGGACCAGAAAATGGGTACAGAGGCCAATTACATTGGGCGTGCGTTCTGCACCTATCACAGGGAAAAGGGTCACTTCAAGAACATCTGCCAGCCGTTCGAGGCCTCTATAGAACAGTTGGTCCGGCAGGGACACCTCGATCGCTGGATCGACAGGCCGAAGACCCAGGAATTAGCCAGACGAGCAAGACCACCCGTTCCAGAAGAAGAGAACGTCCCGCTTATCTCGTAAGGGGAAAAACTAGTCTCAGGACAATTGTAAAAACGCTTTCCGTATTGAATGAAAACTTTTTATCATTATGGATATCTGTTTTGCCCATGAATAATAACAGGTCTTGCAGCAAAAATCCGGCCTACGGTAGGCATGGCTCCGGCAGGGTCCGAAAGGATATGAACTTGTCGTCTACCACCGCATGAGGTCTGGCAAGTCAGCAGAAGACCGGTCTCCGGTAGGCGTGGCTCCGGTAGGCGCAACTTCATGCTTTGATTATAACCTACCGTCCACCACCGCATGAGGTCCGGCCGATCGGGAGGAGTCCGGTTCTCCGATACTTGTGGCTCCGGCAGGCGCAGCTTCGGGCTTTGATTATAACCTGCCGTCCACCACAGCTTGAGTCTGGTACTCCATCTCTCAGCACGGGATCACTCGGGAAAAGTCCGGTTCTCCGATACTCGTGGCTCCGGCAGGCGCAGCTTCGGGCTTTGATTATAACCTGCCGTCCACCACAGCTTGAGTCCGGTAGCTTTTCCCTCGACACGAGATCAACCAGCAAAAGTCCGGCCTCTGGTAGGCGTGGCTCCGGCAGGGTCCGAAAGGATATGAACTTGTCGTCCACCACCGCATGAGGTCCGACAAGTCAGCAGAAGACTGGCCTCCAGTAGGCTTGGCTCCGGTAGGCGCAGCTTCGGGCTTTGATTATAACCTACTGTCCACCACCGCATGAGGTCCGGTTCTCCGATACTCGTGGCTCCGGCAGGCGCAGCTTCGGGCTTTGATTATAACCTGCCGTCCACCACAGCTTGAGTCCGGTACTCCATCCCTCATTACAAGATCTCTCTCCAGCAAAAGTTCGGCCTCCGGTAGGCGTGGCTCCGGCAGGGTCCGAAAGGATACGAACTTGTCGTCCACCACTGTATGAGGTCCGGCAAATCAGCAAGAGTCCGGCCTCCGGTAGGCGTGGCTCCGCTAGGCACAGCTTCGGGCTTTGATTATAACCTACCGACCACCACCGCATGAGGTCCGACACCCCATCCCCATTGCAGGATCTCTCTCATCAGCAAAGTCTGGCCTCCGGTAGGCATGGTTCCGGCAGGTTCCGAAAGGATATGAACTTGCCGTCCACTGCCGAATGAGGTTCGACAATTCTGCCCCCAGTCTATGGTCATTATGCAACTTTAAATGATAAGTTATTATCGTCGGCAAAGAAACATGATCACCCAGCTAGCGGCCAGACTATAGATTATCAAAGTCCGATCTATGTATTTGGACTACTGGATCTATATTCTATCAACTCTCCGGGAAAAAGACACGTGCGCCGACTAAACGACCGGATCTTCTTTATTGACAGAGCCGTACCATTATTAAACGATCTCCTACTTACGTCTATCCTGTCGGAAGGCTCGACAGCTGGATCTCAATCATTGATGAGACGCCTCACTATCCCTGTATGAGGGCCTGATACCCGGTCTACTCGGATCTATTTCTACGTAACTATCCGATGCGCCCTCCGGCAGAAAAAGGTAACATCAAAAACAAAAATTTGCATACATATGTTACAATATTTGTACAGGGCAAAAACGAAAAGAAGACGGCATTACAGCTGCACCAAAGAAGCAACCTCCAGAGCGACAATTGAATTAGTCTCCGGTAGACTGCCAGAAACACCCTCCGGCAAATCCACAGCCGATCCCTCCGGTACAACACCAGGTGCATCTTCCGGCAGGTTTATAGCAGGGTCCTCCGGAGCGTCAGTGGGTGTGTCACCATTCGGGAACTCAGCGGAGGGACCGTGCGCTCCGGCACATTTACATTCAACCGGAAGGGGGAGTCTGCTGGAATCCCAGCGGTATCCAGTGACATCTGCCAGGCTTCATGGTAGGCCAAGCCATAACCTGTTCGAAAGCCGATCTCATGAGCCTTCGGGCACATCTCGTGCATCTCCTGGCTATACACCTCCCGGGCGTCTCTGAGGCCCTCGGTATAGGCATTTTTGTCAGCCTCTGCCACTGCTTTCCGAATCTTTTCTTCGGAGTCCCCTCTGTCATCCATCATCGTCTGCAGCTCGGCCTGCTCTACCACCACCTTCTCTACCTCCTGGAGGAGGGTGTTTTTCTGGACTTCCGCAGCCTTGAGATTAGCCCGCAGCTTACGCACTCGGGCATCAACCCTCCATGCCCCTCGGAGGATCGACTGGGTACAACTGTACACGCCAGAGAGGCTTTGGCAAGCCTGAAAGAAGTCAGAAGCTGGTCGTCAGGGAAACTCAAGGGGGTAGATACAACCAGAGGGAAGAAGGCTGGTACCTTTATTAAACATGTTCCGGCGTAATCGTAAAGCTGTTCTACATCAGCCAGAAGGGCTCTCATGTCAGCCGGCCGCAGTAATGCGCTAAGAAGGGGGTGTGCGACCCACGGGTCGGTATTCACGCTATCCGTCGTCAAAACCGGCCTCCCGTTGTACTTAAGGAAGCTGGGAGCCCAGAGCTGGGGCGGATCCGGGACGGCCGGAGGCGTCGGATCATTTCGTTGGACCGTAAATCTTGTGAATTCGGGATCGTAGTTTGGAGGGTCTTCATCGTTCGGATCGTATTCAAGGGGTTCTTCCTTGACTCGGTAAAATTCTGGAGCGTCAACCGGAGGGGCAGTCGGTGGTACAGTTGTCTCCGGTCCAACATGGCTTGGTCCGGCCCCTTTCTCTACCTCGGCAGCCCTCACCGCTTCATCATCCCTCTCCTGGAAATATTGAGAAACGGTCAGCCTTCTCCGAGGAGGAGCTCGGACAGCCGGATCGGCCGAGGCTTTCCTCTTCCCTTTTCCCTTCCGGTCTTCCAGAAACCTTTGATAAGTCGGTTCATACCCCAGGAGGGTGGGGGCGTCCCTCCCGTCACATCCCATCAAGGCCTGATCCGGGAAACCGACGCTGTCCTCCGCAGATAGGTGGAAATTGACGATACAACTGCACAGAAAAGCAGAGTCAGAGCAATACTGGGGGTAGGGGATTTTTGAAGCTAAATGGCCAAACACTCACCAGGACGGCCCTCCTTCTTCAGCAAAGGGTACAAACGGTCCTTCCCTGGGGCAAAACTGTAATCACTGAACAACTGGAGGTACAACCCCCCCATTTGTCTGAGTCCGGCAGCCTCAAAAAGACGTCCCCATACGGTTTTCGGGCAGTAAAATAGTATCTGCCGGACAATCGGTTTCGAGAGAGAGAAAATAATCCCATCAGGTCCGGAATGGTGAACTCCAAGCCATCCCTCTCGCACAGCGCCAGGATGCAACCTATAGTCCGGTAGCCATTTACCGACAGCTGATTCGGCGCAAGGTGGAACAAGAATAAGAACTCTCGGAGGAAGGGGTGAAATGGAACTCTTAGCCACCCTTCGGTAACGGCCATCAGGGGAACCGTTACGAAGTCTTCAGAATAGGAAACCTCTGTCCCAACTTCCACACAGTATACCGACGCTGGAATCCCATACCGGCGGAGAAACTCTTGAAATTCAGAGACTCCCCCACGAAAGTAGCTCAGGTAAGGGCAGAGCCGGTCCCCTCCCGGCGCCCTAATCAGTCTTCCTAGAGCCCTGTTCGGCCGACCCCCAATGGCTACATAGGTGGTCTCATTTTGATCCGAAAAACGATCCAACGATATTGGTTCGGCCGTTGCCTTGGGTCTGCCTCGTGGTGGAGGTCTCCGGTGCATAGAGCTCCGGCGCAGAGTGGTCGGATAGAGGAGATGTCTCAGAGCTGATCACCGGGGTTTGCTCCTCCGAGGGCATCTGAAACAAGGAATCCGAATCAACGCTTGAAGAGGAAGAGAGGATGTCAATTACATGATCCATTACAATTGGAAGAGATGGTTGCCGAAGGATACTAGCTCTCCGGAGGGCCTTCTTGTTCGAGTGTAAGTCACGAACATCCAACATCAACGCCCTATTTATAGGTTCCAACCAGGTACACAACCTACAGCTGTCAAACATTAAAATATGTACGAGTTCCGAAGTATTATTTGACCAGCAAACCAAGCGCCGCCACGTGGCAACTCACTGACGTCTCCACCATTATTTTTCTGACAATGTCAGATGTCAGTATCATCCGTATCCGGACCGCCCATCCGGAGCAAAGGTTCGGCCCTACTCGATCAATCCTTTCCAGCCGAGTTGAAAAGGATTGAGGGGCTATTGTGGTGTCCGAACCTTGGCTCCAAGGGATCGGGTCGGTACAGGTTCGGACCACGGTCCGGAACATCCATATTGGTATCGCTGTTCTCATGGCCCTTCGCCAAGCCCAATGACCGACCGACATTTCCTCTCGGCAGCACGCTCCGGCAGTATGGGAAGACCGACCAATTGCTTCCTCTGGCTACTAAAACGGTTGGCAAAACATTGCTCACTAGTCCTATGACGAAACTTCATTCCCGGTCGACCGACTCATAGCGGAGGAGCACGCCTTCGGCCTGACCTCCAGCAATGAGCAACCCGCCTTCCCTCCTTCCCCCATCCACACGGTTGACCCGACCCATTGACCGCACCGACCCGCGTTGGTCAAATCCGTGCATTATTCGGGTCGAATACCATACGGGGAAGCCCATGACTTGCAGCCCACGCACCAAGGTTTGCCCTAAAGGGCACCAATCCCTATAAATACTCCACTTGGGTACTGTTCATGGGATCTGCTCCCCGATAGCCTAGCGTCCGGCCTCAATTTGCTTTCTGTCTTCTTTTTTGAAAAAAGACTAACTTAAGCTTCGGAGGCCCCGTCGGTTAGAACCGATCGGCGGACACTAACCCTTGTTTTGCAGAAGCCCAGCAGGTGATCTCTCTCTTGTCTTTGCAGGGACCTACACGAGCCGTCAGATTCGACAGCGACTGCCAGAATTCGGACAGCTAGCTCCGGACAACATCTAAGGGTCCGGTCACCTAGGAGGCCAGCTCTGAAGCTTTCGGGTACCACACAGAATTTGATTATTAATTGTGCAATATTGATGTTCTTGATGCTGAATGAAATAAGCATGAGAATGTGAACAAAAAGTGATTTGGATCTCTAAACAAAAAGTGATTTGAACAAAAAATAATTTGCTTCCTTCAACATCTTCTATTTCCGCAAAACAAGAAAGATATATTCGTGCCACCTATCAGCATTCCATTATGATCCTGAAAAAGGATCCAACAGGTTCAAACCGAGATAGAAACTGAGTCTACCCTCTCTGATGCTTTTTTACTTTGATTTTATGGCATGATTCCGTAACAAAACGTCCTTTTGTCTCCTCGATTTTTTGACGGTATAGGGAATCACTACTTCAGTGGTTTTATGAGAGCAGTTACTTTGTACATAATCATATTGACAAAGTTTAGACATGTCACCAATCCTTTCTCCCTCCAAGAGATATTATGTCTGGTATGTTAGGTTTATTGGACTAGGTCACATAATCCTTCCGTAATTGGTAGTATTCTTTACTCCCACTCTCATTCCTCGCTCTACGCTCACGTTATCACGATATTTAGTAGTACGGGATTTTTTCGATTCTCACGCACCCTCATTTTGCTACTTAGATTATGACTTTGGTGAGGTATATTTAGATAGAAATTGGCTTTTTCCAAACAAGTCATATTCAAAGCAGTGTCAATTATTTACTGAGATTCTACCAAACAAGCCCTCAATGCATCTATCTTTAGGTGCCCCGCAAGTCTTTGCAACATTTTGGAAAACATTGAATGATATGTGGAAGCAATTCACGGAAGATATTGAAGATTGTAAAAGCTCTCTATTTGTGATTAGCATCTCTTTGACGGGCATTATATTCTTTAAGCCACTTACTCATGAAGCCACACTACACGTTGAGTAGGCGACTCACTCTTTGTTTCCTTAATTTGGTTTTCGGATGTATGACATTTTAATCAAATTGTGATTAGTGGGTTTAAAGCTTGATTTAGAAGAGTGGTAGATTGTCTTTTGAAAAGTTTTTGTATGAGAAAATATTATCAGTGGACTGAGGTCAAGGTTCAGGAATTCTGCAGAGCAATTCTTCATATGAGATATGAAAAGTTATGATGCTGAACTTGGTGAGGCTTACCGAGTGAATTGTTGCATGAGCTTTGTTTGTATTTTTCCTTATAATAATCGGATATCCCGGACTTCTTACGCGTGCCTCGATTAATCCCGGGACTTTGAAGTTAGCGACAAGGCAAACTGGGAAAGTAAACTTCCGGTCACGCTCTCACTCGACCAACTCCTTGGGATTTTGAGTTTTTCTTTTCTAACCACGCTTTAGGATTAGTGTAAGCATCTAAATGAGATTTGATTAAGTTAAACCCCAGAAGCTCAATGTACTATATTACTAATCGTGATATGATCTTAGTGTTTTATACTAAATAAGCTACAAAAAAGGTATTTTGTGTGATGATTCCTGTTTCCTTGCAGGAGAAATAGGGAGAGAGATCCTCGAACACGTATCTATTGCCAATTCGATAGGATAATTTTGTTAACAAGTTTGTACTTGGTTGGCTTTCATTATTCTAAAAAAACACTGCCATTTTAGGGCAAGTTCTCTTCTTCTTGTGAACAATTTTTAGGTTGCTTTTTCCATCGCCCATCGGCATGTTGCCTTTATGACAACTGCATTTTATCTCTCGGCTTTACGCTTGAGGTTCTAAGTCATGATGACTCATGGCAGGAAGTAGAATTTTGTGATATTGTTGTTGGATTGGATACTATTCACTTGTAGATGTAAGGACTAGCCATAATGGTAGTATAAACGGCTTTACGGTAAATCTCTAAGCGGGAATATTGTGCACTTTTTGACGATAGAATTAGGAGGTGTCACGACTAGGGTTTTCTGGGTGACACTCCAGAGGAATGAAAGGGAAGGGGAGACAATCAAGCTGACTGATATTTTGAACTTTGTTTGAGGGATGTCAATTTTCTGGGAAGAATATACAAGCTGTCTGGATGCCTTGTGGATGTACATGTCTTTGCTTGGATGATCCATACGTCGCATTCCCGAAAAGAAAGGAAAAGAAAAACTGTTTCAATGCTAAATTATCAACTAAGTTATTGAGAGAGCATCATTAGGTAGATCTTCTTTCAGTTCTTTTTTGCATTTGGAATATTGAAAAAATAGATGACACTCTGGCCCAAGGCACACACTTTTGGATATCAGAAATGAAATAAGAATTCTAGTTCTTACTATTTCATCTCACAATATCACATAAAACTCACCCACTCTCTGTCACTCTCTAGTATAAGTATGTAAGGAACTGGAACAGGCTAAGCATAGACCTGAGGATTCTCCAAAAGATAGGTTTCAACAACTCTATATATCCCCATTGCGCTTTCCTTTCCAGACCTTATTTCTTCTTCATTGACCTCAAGGTCTCCAATGGTGTTATATTTGCTTGTCATCTTGCAAATACAACCTCCATTGCTAGCTGCTTCAAATCTCACATGGTAAGCAATAGATTCGAGCTTGTCACCCAATGGGTCACCCTCTATCATGGTGTACTTGCACACAAAGTTCTCTTTGTTGAGCTCATCGATCCGGTGCTTCACATACTTGAAGTGGCTAGCTGCACAACAAACCAATCACAAAGGGATTCTAAGTTACTAGAACTATCGGCGAATCATGACTTTCGAGAATTAGATCCTATGTGCTTTGTCTGAAAAATATGTGTGTTCTCGTGCTATATATAATTTAAGACTGTTCAAAAGTTGTCTGGAAAATGTAGCATCCATGGGCTTTTCTCATGTCAAGGTAATAGGACTGTTCATTTTTCTGATATTCCGAAATTTCCGAAAGTCCGATCCGATTTTTTTCGATTTTGGAATGCTTTTTTTATTCCGAATTTTTCAAATTCTGAATTTTTCGAAAAAAGTTGGAATAGAATTGGAACATTCTTTGGTATTTCTGAATTTCGAAAAAAATTCGAAAAATTTCCAATCATAGATTTTTAATTAATTTTTGAACAAATTTTGAATATGCATTAATATTTGTATGAGAA
>NMUG010008596.1:0-11578 GCA_002855965.1 Monotropa hypopitys
TTCGGTTGTATTGCCGAAGCAGCACGGTTTCTGTTCATCTATAAAACATACAAGCAGCTATTCGGTTGTATTGCTGAAGCAGCATAGTTTCCGTTCATCTAAAAACGTGCAAGCAGCTGTTCGGTGGTATTGCCAAAGCAGCATGGTTGCCGTTCATTTATAAAACATGCAAGCAGCTGTTCGGTGGTATTGCTGAAGCAGCACAATTATTGTTCATCGATAAAACGTGCAAGCAGCTATTCGGTTGTATTGCTGAAATAGCACACTTGTCATCATCTATAAAACGTGCAAGCAGTGGTTCGGAGAGCCATATAAGTATAAAAATGACAAATTATCTAAGCCAAGGGCCGAGGTTCTAATTCATCAGAAATCCATCCTTGGCTAGGGGGAGAAGGATACTACAGAAGCAGTAACAGACAAGCAGGTCGAAGGGAAAAACTTAACAAAATTTAGAAGTTTTTCAAGAATACAAAAGTCTGACCACAAGTCGGTCTGGACCAAAAGAAATACATCAAAAAGCAAAAAGAACCTCCTCAAGCTTCGGGAGTAGGAGGATCGGCAACATCAAGCTCGGCCTCATCATCTTCAGGAGTCGACGGTATGCTGAGTCAAGCCCTACCGATAGAGGAAGCTATCAGAGGGATGATGCCAATCAACTCGGCATCATCCTTTAACCTGGTGGAGACTAAGCCACAGACCCAACCTCTCTGGAAGCACATATACCGGATGGCGATGACTTGTTGGTTGTATGCCACATCGGCTTCATTATAGCCTTTGTTATAGCCGATGTCCTCCAAGTCGGTGCCTCTTTTCTTCTCCTCTTCCAGCTTGGCCTGGGCCTTCTCGACTTCAACCCTCAAACGGGCGTTCTCCACCTCCTTGTCGGCAAGGTTGTTCTCCAAGGCCTTTGACTTCTCAATAAGCTCTGCCGATGAGCGAGTGGCTTCATCTAACTTGGCAAGACTATCCTTACTGGACTTCCAAGCTGCATGAGAGGTTCAGACCAGCTCACTGATCTGCTACTCGATGCCAACACCAGTGGACATCATCTGCCGAATAAGAAATCAACAAAACAAAGCCAAATAAAAGATCAAAGAATACAAAGCAAATAGGAAAATGCATACCTGGACGGCAAAACACATCATCTAGTGAAAATAGGTCCTCACACCTATCGGAAGAGCCTACACATCCTTTGACAGAGAGAAGGCTTGGGCCAGGGCCATAATGGGGCTCTCGACCACACTATCATTTTCCATTAGGCTGTAGCCTTCAAACCGAAGATCTGGAGCCCATTTTTGGCATCATAGCCGTCTCTCCCACAATAGCATCCATCGACAAGAGGGCTCTGAAGTCCCAACTCTGTTAGCAGCAACAGTCTAGGTAGACTCTTCGGTGAGCCTAGCCCTATTTCTAGAACGAGCCTCTTTCAACTCGTCGGTGCTTAGGGCCCTTCAGCGGTATGGATGAGCCGTGGTGACCACCTTAGGATAGGCCTAGGCAGGGGCCTGGCCAAAGAGATCGGTAGCAATGTTCCTCGTCCTTCTTCTTATGGCCATCTCCTCTTCCTTCTATTTGGCACTGTCAACCGAAGCCTATCCAGATTCCAAAGTATGAGTATACTAGGGCGTATACTCGAGCAAGATGGGAGTCGAATGTCTAGACGTGGAGAGCTCAGATATCTTCTTGATCTTATCCAAGTTGGCTTGGAATCTGAGGCTATTGATAGTACCGACATCTACAAGATAAGAAAAAAGTAAGCAACGCATCATACGACTGGCGGTCAAGGTTGAGAAAGCAAAGGCTCACCTGGAGCACCAGGCATAAAGGGCACCTAGAAGGCCCCTCGTGGAATCGAATATGCCAGAGACAATCATGTAATTGTCGGCGTACTTGTCAGAATCTGCAAGTTGGCAACCAGACCACTCTGATTCAGTCTCCTGTCGAAGTACTATTTCTTGGACTTCTTATTGAAGCTGAGCAGGTAGCATCCAAAGATGTCCTCGAGGTTGATCCTCTCCTTCTCCTGAAGATTCATGTTCAGACGAACCACCTCTATGATGATTCTGAAAACATTCACCATCACTTGGGATGGCATGATATGCAGCTCGCCGAAGAACTGACTCAGCATGGGGTAAAATAGGAACTGAACGCCTCCTTTGACTATGGCTGGAATAGGGAGGTGAATGTGTGATGGCCCTGGATCCGTATCACTGACTGGGGACAAAGAGAGATGAACTTCATTCAGCACATCGTATTCTTCTCTAAACTCCCGAATGGCCAACTCTGAGGACAAGTGCATATGGAACTTTTCGGACCGCTTCTTCGGTGCCATGGCTAAAACCTAAAGAGGCAAATAGGGAGGCACTGTTAGGTGGTCCGGCAATTGCCCGAGCGATGAAGCACAGCAAGGCCCCATCGACGAGAAGGAGGATGCCTGGAAACAATGGAGGCAGAGTGTTCCGGCATCCTCAAGGGCCTTGGGAGGCTAACCCCATGTCCAAATCAGGGGGAAACACTGAATCAATGGCAGAAAGAAGAAAGCTAAATACAACAGGAAACAAAGAGGCATACTCGAAGATGAAATAGGGAGGAGGAGACTACAGAAACATCGTCAGAAATCGTCATGCACGGTGGCTAGAAATCGCCTAGAGAGAGAAGGGCAGAGCTTCAGCTGGGTTGCAAATGGTGTGGCTAGCAACCCAAGAAGGGATACTTATATTCTAGGCCTTAGGCGGGAAAAATAAGGAATGACTGGCCGACCAGAACAACAGGTAGGGGGACAACATTGATTACAACATTAAATGAAAAATGAACTGATATCGCCGAATGACCACTGCACGTGCGACCAGTCATATTATCTATAAGACTGGACAATAGCAGCGTGCCACATGGACTGACATCTCATCCTTCCAAGCACATAATCATGACTGAGGCTAATACCTGCTTAAGTGATATCATGATAGAGGCACCAGCATTATAGAAAGCCACACATAATCAAATTCAAAAAGTGATGGTTATCAAGTTGTCAGAGGCACAAGTCCCCGGGGCATCAAGGTCTAGTCCAGCCACGTCTCTTCGGGACCAACACATCCCTGCAGTTTCAAGTCAACTTAGCTTCGGCCAAAATGTCTTGGCCAAAGAGGTTGAGGGGCAAACCAAGAAGGGAGGCCAGAGCTACGGATATCCAGTCTGAGGTCCAGTCAATCAGGTGGAGGTCAAGCAACCGACCAAGGCAGGACCGACGGTGGGGGTTCCTGGGGCTCGCATCAGCATGGAAGGTTCACTGCCCGGGGACATCTCCTAGCCGATGATGTAGGGTACTGAAGGGTTACCCTTTGGCCAGACAGCATGCAGCCTCAACTGCAGGGAAGATTCTCCTGGGGGATAGTATACCGGATTCCCCGCTAGTGGCAGATACACACTACAGCATGTCAGTCCCCTTTTTTAACTTTCTAGCCGCCCAATGTTGTTGGGCACCGCCGCTCAATGTTGTTGGGCGTCCACCGACCACTCAACTGCCCATGCATATAGACAGGACATGCGCATTGTCCCAAAGTGCCAGGTTGGGGGCTCACTTGCGCCGAAGCGCATACCAGACACTCATCGATGATTCTATAAAAGGGGGAGATCATTCCATATTTGAGGTACACATTGACTCCTAGCAAAAACTCTGTAAAATTGCTCTCTCTAGAACTCTAGAACTCTCACTGATTTTATCATCGGAGGGTTCACTGGCGGCATTGATGGTAACCTAACGTGTTCTATCTGTATAGCCAGGTGGAGGATTCATCCATAGATGATCAGAAAGCAAAACCCCTACTTTAGTCTCGATGTCCAGAATCTTTTATTATTTTATTTTAATCTCGATGACCATCTTCTTTAATTTCTAATCTCAATGTCTATAATTATTCTAATTGTTCTCAATATTCAAGGGATACATATGTGAAAACCCTAATCATGCTTTAGCTAATACCAAATAAGAAATAACTTGAACAATAATACATTACTGAACTAAATGATATAACATAACATGTAAATAGCGAACTCACCAACACCATTTACTGAATTATCCTTGCTTTTCAAGAGCCTCGGGTGTAGTGGCTTCCTTTCTTGAAACGAGTCTAAATCAATTAGAATTGAGACAATAAATTCTTATGTATTAAACTTGATTTGATACTTTAAATTCCTCTTAATAACTTTAGGATTTATTTTACTTTTTTCATAACCTCTCATATAATTCCTAGATGGATCCTTATTCTCTTTAGATCCCATTAGGATCAACATTTTTAAGATAGGTTTTCACTCACTTAAACCAGTAGGGGACCAGTACCACCCGGTATACCAGTTGTTTTGCTCTCGGAAAAATTTTGCAGGCCAAAATTTTAAAGCTTACCAGTATAGAACCGATATAGAACCGGTATACCGGTCTGTAACCGATTTATGGTGTTCTTGGTGTTCTACATTTTTCTGCCTAGAAACATTCGGGAAAAAGCTCAAAAACTGTTCTAAACCTCAATTTTTACTGGAAAAACTTATATACTAACAAACATCAACTTATAACTTCAAAATAAATACCCAAAAGCTACTTTAACATGGTTTTAGTTCCTTCCAAGAACATAAGCTTAACAAGGATTCATAAAAATAATTTTAAGAATCATCCTCATAAAAAATCAATTACAAGCTTTTTAAGATGCTTACCAATTTTTACCAAGAGAAGATCTCCCAAAGTTAATCCTCCTTGAAAATCCTTTGAACTCTACTTTTTTCTCCCAATTCTCTCTATTTCTCTCTCCCATAGGAATTGTCAAGAGATGACAAAAAAACACCTCTAGAGTGATTCATAATGCATTAGGAACACTACTTCTAAACTTGCACCCCTAGATAATTCATTCCATGCTTCAATCCTACCATGTTAAGTTGTATCATCTCCTAATTATTCCAATTATGCATTTCTACCACAATACATTGAACCCTCATACTTTAGTCTAGTTATATTTAGTAATATTTTCCCAATATTTAAAACACCCAAATAATTGTTCATTTTCATTAATTTATTCAAACGAATTTTTATAAATTTCTCAAAGCTTTATTTTAAGTAATCTCAATAAATTTTAAGCATGTATTATAATTTACCCCCACGTAAGAAATTTTGTCTTCAAAATTTTAAATTACCTGATATGAAGAGATGCGTATACTTTGCCTTCATTGTATCCTCTCTTTCCCACTTTGTCTCCTCTATGATGTGGTTTTGCCATAACACTTTCACGCAAGGTATCACCTTGGTCTGCAAAATTTGCTCCTTTCTATCCATAATTTATATCTATTCTTTTTCGTATGACAAATCCTTCCATGGCTCAATCATATCTGCATTCAATATGTGGATTCATCTCTAACACACTTTCAAAGCATTGACACATAGAAAACATCAAGTAATTTTGCTAACTCCCTAGGCAATGCTAACTGATACACTATAATTCCCATCCTTTCAATAATTTCATGTATTTTCTTTGATGTTGTTGTGGGTTCCTGGACCCTAACCCGAAATGCTCACCCGATCCGAACAAGGACGAATGCGAATGGAACCTCCCTGCAATCACAGAAAACTGTTAGAACTGCCCAGCACCGTCCACCGGAATGGCACTTCGATTTCTAAATCAGATGAGTGTATATGAGAGAGAAATGCAGCAACATAAATGCTCTGTAAACCAGATGAATTTTGGAGCTTACCCAGTCTCACACTGTTTGTATTTATAGTGCTCCCGTAGTGCCTAATCTGGTGCCATTATTGTCAATCGCCTCGGGTAATCCACCGCAAACCACGGGAGCGTCCAAGCTTTCCATTCCAAGCAAGACAGAATATTGCGTGATCCAAGCAATGATCTGGCCAAAGGATGCCTAGATCCAGTAATCCGTATCCTGCCCCATTGGGCCTTGGTCCAGAGACTAGTAGTGCCATACCACAGCAGATCCAACCAGGCTATAGCCCCTTTCCTTGTACTGACCCCATGGTCCGGTGCAAAGTAGCCTATCGGATTACCTTAGCACTACACTGCTTCACAGCCCAATAGTATGATGGACTGGTAGCCCCCCTAGTCAGCCTATCTGACCTATTAAGTCCATACTGAGCCTACCCCCAATGAGCTTGCTCCTTGATCCGGCACATAGGCCTTGCATAGTTCGGTTACCATAATAGCCCCTCAATACTTATGGGCAAAACTGGGCTGCAAGTATTGAGTCTGTGCTTCAGTTGAGTACCGAACCATTCCCTTGTCTTTTGACCCAGCTGACCACCGTGGTCCAGGAGCATCCTGCCTTTATAGTCGTATCATGAGTTCCTGACCCATCGATCATCTGGTATCTGAACCCTCAGGCACGAGCCCCATCTGACGGTCACGATCCATCTTCTAGAACCTTCTGGACACGTGTCATCATCCTGGGGTCTACACATTGATAACTATTCCCGTCTGTTTTGAATTTCGAATGACAG
The DNA here is from genome assembly GCA_002855965.1 of Monotropa hypopitys. Lineage (NCBI taxonomy): Eukaryota > Viridiplantae > Streptophyta > Magnoliopsida > Ericales > Ericaceae > Monotropa > Monotropa hypopitys. The sequence continues at coordinate 6,488 of NMUG010008596.1, forward strand.
TCAGTCACTTATATAAACCTGGAGCCCATCATTTTCTTCTCTTTCGAGATACCTAAGCTCTGCAATTGTTGGTGATTCTTGATTTTAAACTTCCTGGTCCCATTTGCTGCATCCCTTAGCACTCTAAAGCATTTCCGATCAAGATAACCACTATTTCGTACTTTTTTAGCCTACTTTCGTCGAATTGGGGGCAAGAATGCCCTTCCTCTGAACCAAAAGTACCCTTGCGCACTATAGCACCACCATAGGCACTGCAACACTATTGTAGGGCTTATTCCATTACCCCTTTCCTGGGCTGTAGTCTGATTCCATTCCATTTTTCTTTGGTCAGGTCTGCAATGTCGGGAAATAGAGGTGGTATTGTAGAACCAAGTGGAGCTGTCACCGAACTAGCTGGCCTTAGTCCGTTTGTTAGCTACTTCTCCAGCACACAACATCTCAGTGCATTCTAGAGGAAGTACTCCATACCGGATGATGTCCTTGTGGAATTGGTGCCCTTCGATACCGATGGTGCTCCAGAGATCTGGCACAGGAGGGGTCAAATCATTGTCCCTCTGATGGCAATCATCGAGGGGGGGCTCCGGTTCCCAATAACCGGCTTGCTGGCCACAATCCTAAACTCCCTCAACCTAACAACGGTCCAGTTCACTGTGAACTTTTACCGGATCATCATGCCTTTGGTAGAACTAAACCGCCTGTACGACTTGAATATAGACATGCCAAAGTTCTTCGGGCTATACTACATAAATCAAATTAAGGCATCAAAATGTTATTTCCCCGCAAACCGGAGGGGACTTGACATGGTTTTTGACTGTCTTCCTGACTCGGACCCCTGGGCCAACGAATTTGTGGTGGTCCAAGGCCGGTGAGATAATCCAGATGATCTGATTCCCTGGGCGATCATTACCCTTTGTAAATTTTTTTCATATTTGTTAGTATTTTTAATGTTGGTTATTTTCTGGGACGAATAATTAAATCTGTTAGACTTATGTTTTATTTGGAATAATTCATGTTAGTTATTTAATTCAATGAATTTCCAAGAAAAAATTAATTTAATGATTGAAAATTAATTAAAACATTCTTAGGTTATAATATGATGTTTGAAATTTTATTTGGTGAGTATTTGTTGGGTTTATCAAAAATGGTAACAAATATTTTGTTTTACAATTGCAGGCCCTAAATTAATTTACAAGACAAAACAAAAAAGGGGGGGTTTCAAATACAAGAGAGGAGTCCAATCAAACAGCCCATTCAAGATCAAGCCCAAAGTTGATGGAGGCAGCCCAAAACCACATGCCCAAAACCAAGAAGAAGTCTGATCAAACCAAAGGTTTCGCTTGAGCTGGGAATTTCGCTCGAGCAAATGTTGCAGGGATCCAAATCTGCGATGTTCGATCGTTTCCAAATCTGCGGCTGGTTTCTACGAATTCTTTCCAAAATGGTTCTTCCCAAATCGATGAGTCTCGGAAATTAAATTCATAGCAGTAGCATCCAAAATCGCATACGATTCCATATATTCATCCATGCGTATATATATCATATATGGGTTTCCAAAATTGCATCTGGGCGATTCGATTCGCGAAGGCTTTGCAATCTGCGACAATAATATTTCCATGTCGATTTCATTCCAAAATCGATACAAATCGCAGAAGAAGAAGGGTTTCTGGTTTCAATCACTTTCCAAAATCGAAATGGGTACAGAAGAGCAGCCGTACGATTTACAAATCGTGCATTTTCTAAATCTATGGCAAGGGTTTCCAAATTGATTCATTGATGCATATACGAATCTCATAGAGATACAAGAATTATTGTTCCAATTTGTTTCCAAAACTCTGGGTTTCCAAAATCGGTTCCAATTTGCAACAGATACAAAATTGTAGAAGTGTGCCAATGGGAAAAAGGAAAATCACAGAAGAATGCGAGATAGGATGAGAGTTTCCAAATCAGCCCTACTCCCGATCTAGTCTTGGAACCAATGCTCGATTCAGCTTTAAGTTGCTCGGACCGGTCCTCTTCTAGTCGGTAGTGCTTTTCGATCCGGGACATCAGATCGTCCATATCCACTAGACTGTAAAGTGTTAGGTCTTCAAAAATCTTGCTTCAGGGGTCTAGACCTATGACACCCCAGTCTAAGATGTCAATTGGAGTCCTAGAGGAGAGATCCGGATCAGTGGATAAGTCCTACATTGCTTGGTGGATGTAAGTTGCGTGTGCTATAAATAATAGATTATGAACCTACTTTGTACAAGGCCTTTTAAAGCTGTGTGGGCGTCAAAGCCCATTGGAACATCCCAGTTAAGCGTGCTCGTTCTGGATTAGTCCAAGGATGGGTGACCCCCTGGAAAGTCCACTAGGACTTGGCGGCCAAAGCAGACAATATTGTGTAGTGCTGGAGCGGGTCATTACATATGGTATCAGAGCCTGCACCAATCGAAAATGTGGGACCATAGTAGAATCTTGACCTCACACGAGGACGTGTGGTCCAAGTGGAAGAGATTGTGATACCTCAGTCTAAGGTGTCAACTGGAGTCCCGGAGGGGAGATCCAGGTCAGTGGATAAGTCTCACATCGCTTGGTGGATGTAAGTTGTGTGTGCTATAAATAATAGATTATGAACCTACCTTGCACAAGGCCTTTTAAAGCTGTGTGGGCGTCAAAGCCCATTGGAACATCCTAGTTAAGCGTGCTCGTCCTAGATTAGTCCAAGGATAGGTGACCTCTTGGGAAGTCCACTGGGACTTAGTGGCCAAAGCGGACAATATTGTCCAGGGCTGGAGCGAGTCATTACAAGTCCCATTTTGAACGATAGGACAGCAGTTCCCGGAGTGCAGCCCTTAATCTCATTGTACACCTCCCAATACCGGGCTGCATACTTTCCGAGCAATTCTCCCTTCCATATCCGGAGTGCCAGCAATGCATCCACTTCCTTCTTCTGCTTCGTGCTAGTGACAAACCGGGCCAAGAATGCCTGTGACAGCTCCCGGAACGAACTGATCGATTGCTCTGGCAATTTATCGAACCATATAAGTCCAAGGTACCCCAGGATGGAAGGGAAAACCCTGCACAGGAGCTCATCCTCTGTTATGTATAGCGACATCATCTACCGGAAGTGTACCAGATGTACATATATGTCGGACGCTGGCTCATACTTTTTGAACTTTGGTGCGGTGAAACCACTCAGCGACCGGTAAGCATCAATGGACGGAGTGAATGGCAAGGAGATGAGTTGTGTGTAGACCTGGTATGCCCAGTTTGTGGTGGTTCAGTCATCCTTATGCTTGGTGTCTAGTTTGTCCCGTATATCTTGGGACTGGATGCCCCTGTCCCATTTATTTATATGCGAACCTTACATACGGTTAAGTAAGATTGCCTTAATTAATTGCGTGAACCCTCATTTGTGGCAAGTATGATAAATAAGTTAAAACTATCGAATGTTATGGATGTACCAATGTGAGAATTATACATAGAAGGTATATAGGATTCCTTTAAGTGATTGCATGAATCCTTTGGCATGGTAAGTATCATAATTCCTTGCAAATCAATAAATAATATGGATGCACATATTGAACAATATGCATGAAATGAACTAAGGAATGAATAATCAGAGAAGCATAGTGAAAACGTGATAGACCCATGTAGGTTTACCTATCTACTAAGACACTTGTGTGTGTGTGTGTGTGTGTGATACGCTACTAGTCAGTTGTTAGTTGGAAGTGTGTAGCTTCATTGGGACTTAATAAACTAATAAGGGTTACTGAATTAAGACTGCATTGTATATGAGTCCTTGTGAAATGGGAAAATTATTCTCATAATTATATATTGGATATAATGTATGACACGTGTGTATGTGTCAAGGTGGCCAGTGTGGGCAGACTAAGTTATAATACTTATAAGGTGACCAGTGTGGGTAGTTTGACATTATTGCTAAGAGATGTGTATAGCATAGGGTGGGCAGTGTTGGCATTTCGGCATAAGATTCAAGAGGCTCGTGTATAGCCTAAGGTGGCCACTGTGGGCAGAAATAATAATGAACAACAAATATAGCCATATGGGCTGGCCTTTGGGCAATCGGAAAATGTGTGAACCATGTCTGGTAAATTATTAATGAACAACGAATATAGCCAATTGGGCTGGCCTTAGACCAAGAGTAAAACAGTACTATCATGTATGTGTGGGGGGGGACTGAAAGTCCGGAGGGTGCTTCGAGTCCTTCGGATGCTGGCCGGACGACTGGTGGTGAATGCTTGGCTGAGTGCGCGGTCACCTATAAGAGAAAAGGAATCACCTACTTGGCTCCTGCAACCACAAAGGTCAGTACCTACCGGTCGGCAGTGACCGAGAGGGGCCTCCGATGGCTAAGTCAGCGACGGTAAGAGAGAGAGGAAACCGTAAACTGAATGAGCAGTCAGAGAGATACCAGAGATCAGGTCCCGTGAATAGTGTTTTGATGGGATATATATAGGCGTCCTGACTTGGCGCCAAATGAGCAAGTGTGTGATGCGCACGGGTGGGAGGCCGGGTGCTGACGTCAGCCCTATAGTGCTGCTGGGCCGCTGAACCGACCCGAGCCACGTCAGCAGTTGTACGACCGACCCGAGTGCTACCTGCCGGAGGTCGTTGTTCCCTGCTGCTGCCGATGGTGGACCCCTCCGGCATAGGACCGTTCGTCGGTGGAAGTTGCTCCTTCTCTCAGTGGGGAGTGGAGACGCTGGGTGTCACGCCCCGGATTTTCAAGCCATATTTTTTTTGAATTAAAAGAAATGCATAAACATTTTGTATAAACCATTCTAACAATAAGGGGCCGCGAGTGAAGAAATACAACATATCCTTTTTACAAACATGCGGAAGTAAAACATCAACCATTCTTTTTCCTTCAAATGAAACTTGCTTAAAACTTAGATACAACAGTTACTTTACATAAGAACTTTCTTGCATATGAAATATAACAATCATTTAAGAAAGTGGGATGCCCGTAGGCTACAAGGGGGAAAAGAGGGGAAATAAAAACATGATTTAAAAATAGGGCATGCTTCTCACCACAAGGAACTAGAGCAAGCCAAAGCCAACCCCTCTACAAGCAAGCCAATCCTG
>NMUG010008597.1:0-11578 GCA_002855965.1 Monotropa hypopitys
TATATATATATATATTATATATAATATAAATGGTTCGGTTTGGTTCGGTTAACGGTTCGGTTTTCTGGATATCCGTAACCGAACCGAACTAGAAAAGATTTTTTTGTGTATCCATATCCATATTCACGGATAAAATTTCGGTTACAGTTCAGTTAAAAATCATCGGTTCGGTTCGGATAACCACCAGTTCGGACAGGAATGCCATCTATACACTATTGTGTTACAGCAGCTCCTGTTGCCACCGCGTATGGGCCCTACACGGGTCTCGTTAAGAAATTTTGATTTCGAGATTTTGTTTAAAATATTATTTTATGTTACCCTGTAAAAAATCAGATCAATCGGATAATTTATGAAATTTTCTTAATCGTTTGAATTTTCATCCTGTAAAACTCTAAAAATTGTGAATGAAAATTCAAACGATTAAGGAAATTTTATACATTATCCGATTGATCTGATTTTTATTAAAATAATATTTTAAACAAAACATCAAAATCAAAATTTTCATACGAGACCCGTGTAAGCAGGGGCTGATGTGCTCCAAACACAGCAGGGACCCCAAGTCCCAAATTATGATGTTAAAGTCCAGGTAGAGTTCTACAAAGTGGACGGGGGACCCTGCTAAGCGTGGGAGTTTAGCAGGGTGGCAGTGCCACTCGCTCGTGTGGGTTGTGAACAAATTTTTTCCCCAAGGTTTTGTTTATAATATTATTTTATGTTATACTATAAAAAATCATTTCAATCGGATAATGTATAAATTTTCTTTAATCATTTGAATTTTTAGCCTCTAAAACTATTTAAAACTGTGAATTAAAATTCAAACGATTAATTTAATTTTATATACTATCTGATTAAATTGATTTTTTACAATATAATATAAAAATAATATTTTAAACAAAATCCTGGAAAAAAATTTATTCAAGACCCACATAGGCCCTCCCACGAGGGCACTGTCACCCTGCTAAGCTCTCACGCTTAGCACGGTCTCTTACAAAGACCTACAAAATGGTTCACCATATCTCCTTTTGGTGGACTTCGTGTTCTTGTTCTCTTGCAACTTTTTGGATTATTTTTTTGTGATCTTAGACGCGTGTTAGAAAAATATTGGTTAATTACTAATATTTTGGTGGATTTTGACTGATATTTATTAATTAAATATAAAACTGTTTGAGATGATTCTTAATGTATTTTAATACTCTTAACTAGAAGAATTAATTCACAAAAAGAATCATCAGAATACATAAATAATTGATGAAAAATTGTCATTCAAAGTGAGATATTTTCAATGGTATGTGAGTATTAAATTACTTAATTTCATATGGGAAGATGAAGAAATATGTGTTGAGTAGATTTTCCCATACGCGTACACGCGCACACGCGCACATGCACCACCACCGTCGGCCCATCACCCTGCCTAACCAGTCGTGCCTATGCCCTTGCTTGAGCTCGAGACTGCGCTCATGTTCTGGATTTCGGGTTCCGTGTCCGTGCCTTGTGAAAATGTGTCATGTGCCATGAACCCGATCTAATATTTTGAAACAAAACCATTGGGGTTTTATGTATTGGGCTCATGCTTTGTGTATGAGCTTAGTCTTTTGGACTTGTATTTGAAGGCTTGGACTAGACCTTGTCTAACCTGAGTGGCCCAACCCGAATATCCAATGTCTCTTCATTTCCAGAATATATTACATACATAATTTATTTCTGTATTCAGTAGCTACTGTTATAGTAGCCTAAGAGACTCTTTCCTATTGCATATATTGACAGCTCTAGAGCCTTCTGGTATCCATTCAAAAATTAGTACCATTCATCTTCTCCAGCAATAGTCTTTTCCTTTACCTTTCTAGTCACATAGAGAAGTTCTATACAAAATAGTTCATCAGATCGACTAGTAAGGTGCTACCACCAGGTTTTGACGATTGTATCCTGAGAACCGCTTGCAGGTTCAACCCCTCATACATCTCTAGTGAGGCAGCAATAACGATTTAAGGACATTATGCTCAGCACATACCATCAACTTCTTTTTTCATTCTATTCATTTTTGTTCTGATTCCTGATTAGCAAAGTTTGTGTTTTTCTGCAATCCGTTTCCATACAATCATAAATTGTTATACATAAAAACTATTGCTTTCATAAAATGCATAAAATGTTCATCAGAATCTTTTTTCTTACTCACTCATTAGGTTATGATCAGTTTACTAATTTGTTTCTGATTATTCTGTCACAACAGAAATAGTTTCTCAAGAATTGAACGACTTTATGTGCCCCAGGTCTGAGAACACTACTCTGGATACCAACGCGTCACAGGACTGTTGATTTCGGTGGTGGTTTACATACTATTGATGGAATCTCACTTGATGGTGCTACTGGACTAAATGGTAATGCATATCCTATTAGTGGCAATCCATTAGGAGGACATAATCCATTTTGAATTCCCTTCGGGAATCCCTTTGGGAATTCTTTTGGAAACTCTTCCATGGTTTGGGCATCTATTTTCTCATCTACTGTGGTGACTCTACAAATCCTATCATGATTTTCTACACCATTTCCATCACTGAATCATGCTATCTATCCAAATATATTCATTAGAGCAGAGTTCAAGACATGGCAAACAAAATGTTATTCTATCTTACCACTTTGGGACTTGTGAGGTTCTCTACAAAGGATGAGCATATTGTAGATCCTAATGAGAATTTCATCCAGAAAAGGGTTTCTTGGGATGCCTGGAATAGTGCGGATTTTCCATGTCGCAACTATGTGCTGGACGGGATCCAAGATTGTCTATACCATGTCTATGTGATAGCTACATCTGCAAAAGACGTGTGGACATCTATCAAGAAAAAGTATAAGACACAGGACACATGCTCAATGAAAATATTGGCATGTCATTTTGCTGACTTCGAGATGGTAGATTCATACTCTATAGTAAATTAGGCTCAAGAGTTTGAGGTGTTAGTCCGTCAGATGCATGCCGAGGGTCTAATAATTTCTAAGTCCCTTATGGTCGACATCTCCATACACCAACTTCCTCCTATATGGAAATAGTTCAAAAGCTCTCTTCTTCATAAGTGAAAGGAGATGTCATATGAAGATTTCATGATAAAGCTGTGGATTGAAGAGGATAACAAAAGGGCAAAACGGAAGTTGAACAGTTCTTCCAAGGTTAATGTGCTAGAGCTTGGACAAGATTTTTGGTCCAATAGAAGGCCTGCTAGGAAAAAATACAAGACTGGAAAACAGGGGGAAATGGTGGTCAAGCAGAAAGAAAGAGAGTCCAAGAATCTTGGCCCTAAAGCTATCATTGGAAAGAAGCAGTTGGCACTATTTCAAGGAAAATATTTCAACTGCAATAAGACAAGACATTGCTTAGTAGGTTGCCGTCAATCGTGCATGGACAACAAGAAACACCAACAAGCGAACATGATATAGATGGATTTTATATCCAATGATATCTCATATCTCAAAATTGCTGCAATGACTTCTGAGGTGAACCTGGTGGGCTCTAACCCAAGGGAGTGGTGGATAGACACCAGGCCTACTCGTCATGTTTGCTTCAATAGGAGCGTGTTCACTACCTTTACACCGGTTACAAATGCTGACAAGTTTTTCATAGGGAATTCTATTACTTCCGAGGTGAAGGGTCAAGGTAAGGTGATATTGAAGATTATTTGTAATAGGGAGCTAACTCTGAATAATGAGCTCTTTATGCCAGAGATTCGTAAGAATTTGGGTCTTTTCTAATCGAGCATGGTTTTCGCGTAGTCTCTGAGGCAAACAATGTAGTTTTGACTAAGGTCGGAGTTTATGTAGGGAAAGGGTATACAATTTATAGGATTTTTAAACTCAACATTGTAATTGCATTTCCTATAATGAATAATAATGAGAAAGCTCTTTGCATTTACTTGCTTGAGTCTTGTAATTTATAGTATGGTAGACTAGGACAAGTTAAATACAATGCAATATGTAGATTAATAATCCTATACCATATACCTAGATTCTAAATTGACTCAAAATATAAATACAAAATATGTGTGGCTATAAAGATGACTAGGTCATCTTTTCATAACATTAAAAGAAGCAATAAGCCTTTTGGATAATCCACATTCACGTGTGTGACATAAAATTTTTCTAAACACAAGGGAGGGGGATAAGTATTTTATTACATCTATCGACGATAGCACAAAATATTATTATATATATTTTCTTAAGAGCAAGAAAAAAGCGATCGAAAAATTCATTCTTTGTAAGAATGAGGTTGAAAATCAAATTAGCAAAAACATTAAGGTGCTTGAGAGTGATCGAGGTGATGAATATATTATACCATTTACAGAATTATATGTACAATATAGAATAATTAATCAGATTACTTTACCTCACTCTCCTCAATCAAATGGCATAGCAAAACGAAAGAACTAAACATTAAGAGATATGATGAATACTACATTGATCAGTTCTGGGTTACTACAAAACATGTGGAGGGAAGCAATTCTCTCGGTGAATTATATCTTAAATAAAGTTATTCGGAAAGATATAGACAAAATCTCATATGAATTTTGGACAGGTCGAAAACCATCGTATAAATACTTGCGAATGTGGAGGTGCCAAGAAAAGGTGACTATTCCACCACCTAAAATGGTCAAGATAGGGCCAAAAATGATTGATTGCATTTTTATTGGACATGCACATAATAGCAATTCATATAAGTTTATTGTGCATAAATTTGATGTTTGAGATATTCACGCAAATACTATTATGGAATCAAGAAATGCTCAATTCTTTGAATGTATTTTTCCATATAAGTTAACAAATGAGTCTTGCTCAACTAAATGACCTTTGGATACTAAAGTGGAAAGTACTTTAGATAAACAAGATAAATACAACGAACTAAGAAAGAGAAAAGGGGCTATGATATCTAATTGCTTTGGTCCTAACTTCATCACACATTTGATAGAATTTGAGCCACTGACTTACAAGGTAGTTGTGTCCTCACTCAAAGGTCCTCTATGGAATGAGGCCATCAAAACTGAGGTTGAGTCTATCCTACAAAATCACACTTGGGAACTGGTTGATCTACCACTAGGGTGCAAGCCTTTGGTTATAAGTGGATTTTCAAAAGAAAAATGAAAATAGATGGCTCAATTAATAAGTACAAAGTTAGGCTTGTCATTAAAGGTTATAAACAAAAAGAAGGACTAGACTACTCTGATATGTATTGTCCTATAATGAGAATAACATTCATATGAATGATATTAGCAATTATGGCACTATGAAATTTAGAAGTACATCAGATGGATGTTAAAACAGTTTTTCTTAATGGAGATTTAGAAGAGGAAATCTACATGGATCAACCTGAAGAATTCGAAGCTCCAGGTCAAGAAAGGAAAGTATGTAACTTAGTGAAATTACTCTATGGCTTTAAGCAAGAACCTAAGTAATGACATGAGAAATTTGATAATGTAATGATTTCTAGTGACTTTAAATCAACGAATGCGATAAATGTGTGTCTGTAAAAGACACCAAGGATGTTTATGTCATCTTGTGCTTGTACGTAGATGACATGCTTATTGTCGACAGTAGTGACAAGATTATCAAAACCACTAAGAACATGTTAAACTCAAAGTTTGATATGAAAGACATGGGACTTGCTGAAGTCATCTGGATGTCAAATTACTCAGACACGAAACGAACCTGTGTTGTCACAATCTCACTATATTGATAAGATACTTGACAAGTTTAATAAGCTCGATACAGTTGTGGCTAGGACTCTAGTTGATTTGAGTCTCCATTTGGTTAAAAACACTAGTGAGGATGTGTCACAATTAGAGTACTCGTGTATAATTGAAATCCTCGTGTACTTAATAACATGTACAAGACCGGATTTAGCCTACTCTGTTAGTTGTTTGAGCTGTTACACTAGTAATCCAGGAATTAATTACATAAAAGCTATTACTAGGGTGTTCTATTACCTAAGGTACACCCATGATTGGGGAATACACTACACTAGATATCTGGCGGTACTTGAAGAATACATTGACGCAAATTGGATTTCTGATATGAAAAATTCCAAATCTACTAGTGGTTATATTTTTACACTTGGTAGTACAACCGGCTCTTAGAAATCTTCTAAATAGACTCGCATGGAAAGATCTACTATGGAATCGAAATTCATTGCTTTAGATAAAGCTACAGAAGAAGCAGAATGACTTCGCCAATTCCTTAAAAATATTCCAAAATGACCCAAGTCTATGCATGCAATTTTTATAAATTGAGATAATCAATTAGCGATTGGCAGAGCACAGAGCAACATGTACAATGGAAAGTCACGACATATCTATCATCGATATAATTCTATTAGGCAATTGATCTCTCACGGTGTTGTCACTCTTAACTATATAAAGTCAAAGGACAATATTGTGGATTCGCTAATGAAAGAGTTAACCCCCAGGAGCTAGTAGCTAAAGCATCGAGGGAAATGGGCCTAAAGCCCAAAACTAATAAAGATGTCTTGATAGAAACTCATTCTAGTTGACTAGAGATTCCAAGATCTAAGTTCAATGGGACAACTAAATCAAGTTCATCTAGTGGTGTCACTGAGGAGTTTACATGTGAGACCACGACTCGAAATAATATGCCTAAAATATATTTATTACGTGGAAATATATTTTCTAAATTGTTTGGAGATTTTTGGAATTTATTTTGAAGGTTAGATTGGCACTAAAATAATTCTGGGACTCAAATTAAAAGTTATAATTGATAATAAGGGCCAACATGATAAAATCAGAAAGATTGGGGCAAATTTGCAAATATTGGAAGCTGACAGGGGCCTATGTGTAATTAGCATGCCACATCAACTGACCAAAAGTACAGTCGTACAGAAAGGATGTATAAAGGTGGCCTATCATGCGACTGTCATGCGGTGGGATATGCGACTGTTTGGTGGCCAGTCAAACGACTGGTCGGCAGCTCGACAGAGAAATAAATGAGCATTGAATGCGGCCAACTACCCCATTTGATCATATAAAAGTGACCTCTTGGCATTCATTTCGTTCCAACAACCCATCCCAGTGCATTAAAGACTCCAAAACTCTCCTCCATCCAAATTATACTCCGATCAACCTCCGTCTGGTAGAAAACTTCCCAACCATTGTTCCCTGAGCAGTTCCTTATTCATACCTACTCGGGCTTAATTCCAAGTGTTCAGTCAGCACCCTTACAAGAAGTTAGCATGTATCCCTGCTCATCAAGCATTCCCTCAGACTACTGGTTGTTCAGAAAGTCAGATCTTCGGACTACATCACTTCAGTAATAGGTAATCACTCTAGTATCCTTTTATTGCTTAAAACATAAGGCCTTTGACCACCTGTACTCGACAAAACTCATGTAAATTCTTTATCGCACTATTCATGTTCGATAGTACACCATCACTGCTCGATAGACCTCCCTAAGGCCTTGCCATACAGTCATTGAGACTATCGTCCTTAGAAATCGTTAAAGAAAGTATTCCTTATACGGGGAACCTTATTTCAACTCGGTAGAGCCTTTGTTCAGCTCAGCAACCCATTGACGCACAACCAAAGTAACCAGAGCCCTTGTAAAATAGAGCAACTATCTGCTCTATAGTCTGTCAAGCCTTTTGTTACCCGATCTCCTAACATTCTATTTGGCAAAAACTTATTTTAACTCGACCAATGCTTTAAAACAATCACCCCTTCATTGTCGACCTCCCTTACATCTAGATCACTTGTTCTCGACTGGGAATATTCATCCTTTAGAATCTAATCTCTCTTTGTCCGAATAAATATCAGACTAAGTGGGCATGTGGCCCAACCACTAATGACTACTTTTCGACCCTTTTGAGATCTATGACCCTTGGAAGAACATTGTTCCCGCACTCTCACTTCTCGATCCATGTCATTTCGACTTTGATCGACACCCTTGTATAATTTGGTATTCCCACTCAATATCTGGGAGCCCTAACCAAATCATTGATATCTCATCCATAGTCTGTTCGACCTTCGACCCATTTGTAAGCTCGACAATGGCCTCCTATGTGCTCAGCTAGTAGCCCTCTGACCCTGTTTGTGTGGCCAATAGTCCTTGCCCTTTTTATGCTCGGTCAGTGTGTCCTACAGCCAGAGAGCTTGTCATCCAAGCTTGGCCTGGCCAACTCTTTTCGGTAGTTAGCCTAGAACAACTCAACAGTACTAGAATTTGAAAGAAAAGGAAATGATGAATATGTAATTTATATTCCATATTTGGGCTTGGAAAATATTTGAGGAAAAAAGGCTAAAAGCAAGGAAATCTCAAACTCAATCAGGTTAATCTCTATATGCCTTGGTTACTCATATTTTACTAAAAGCATGCTTAGTCATTTGTTAAAAGTACGATTATATGCTAATGAGCATCCAACTATAATATATTGATCTTTGAATTAAAAATGGCATGCACCTCTTCTTTTATTACCATGGATTTGCAAACTTGGAAAAGTTCTTTTTATATGATTGAACGACATAAGAAGTGACATGGTAGCTCGTGCCATAAACTAGATCTGAAACTGGTAGGATAGGAGAAATAAGGGTGGGATCATGACCAGATAATCATTGGGTAATATCACACCATCTTTATATTACTTAGGGTCACTCCCTAAATGACTGGTACCGTGAAGAGCAAAATAAAATTCATGTCGTAATGTCAAATGGAAAAATAAGCTATGGGAACGACTATATGCTTGGGAAATGATTGATAAACGATTGAGGCCATATGAGCTAGGAATGCTTATAATAATAAGCTTCACACGGCTAATGAGCCACATGATTAATATGTTAAAAATAGAATTGGAAACATGGTGTTGTTGATCCATAAAAATTAGTAATTCTGGTATATTTTGATTCACTCTATCATAATGTTTATGTATTTTCATTATAAATTTTCAACAGGACGTAAGGAGGCATAGCTTGAAAGGCATAAAGGATAATCATTTTGATGTACTCTTTTATCGTAAAGGTCATGTAAAAGCCTACATTATTGTAAAAGGACATATATTGGTAATAGAATTTATTTATGCACTTCTCTGGGTATTTGTTCATGCTTCTGCGTTTATTATTTATTTTGTGATGGAATCCCTTAACTTATTTCCTTAGGCCTTCGCGAGCTTGCTCATTGGCCGGTCATGGCTCGTGTTTAGGTTGGGTCGTGACAGAAGTGGTATCAGAGCTTGAGTTATCAGATTTTGAACAAAACCTAGGGGTATGAATGAGGCACACATTAGTTGTACCTAGAAAATGAGAACTTGAAATTTTGAGAAATCTTGGAGATGGATGTATTGTACTAACTTGGAGATGTATGCTAATATACCTATATCTCGTAGCCATGTCTAGCAGTGACTTTAGCGACTCCAACGATGATGGGTACAACAGTGATGACTTTTATGGCCATCACAAAGTAGGACCTCATTGCGTACTGTCTCTAGAGAAAGATGTCCTCCAAGAGCGGGTCATCTCCGACGCGGTGGCTATGACAATCTAGGTGGTAACCCAAATTGAAAATTGATACTGATATAGGACTGAATGGCAAATTGGAGCAATAATCAACTATCGCTTCGAACTTCGAGAACGTGCATGCCTCATAGCCAGGGAATCAATCTAGTAATGGTAGCTTGAGGGTCTTATAGGCACCATGATGAATCTCATCCCCAATGAGGGAGAAGAGCCTGAGCCCGAACTTGGAGATAATGAAATTAATGAAGAGGGTGAACTTCAGGATCCAGATCTAGAGCTGGACCCTCAGGATGAGGAAATGTCAGGAGAAGAAGAAGACCCATTGGAATGGGAAAATGAGGACTCGGATCTAGAAGGAGACGGGCTTATAAATGAGCCTCTTAACTTCGAGGAAGACTCTGATGACAAACAAGATAAGTGGATTTACCATTCCTATAAATGACCTAACGACTCCGATAGTGAGTAGGTATTCTAGTGATGCTATAGGATATATTCAGAATAGTTTGTAGTGTGCCTCGGACACACCTAAGATGAAATTATTACCTCTATATTATTTTATGTTTAATAGAATCGTTCTACTTTTGTCCTAACCTTGAGAACCTTATCTGATTAGAATAGTTAACACAACAGCAAACGGTCAAGGAAATGTAGAAGGCTGTGACGAAGTGATCGAGCTCCGAGAGATGGTGAAGATGATGGGGGGAACAGTCCAAGCCCAGTAATAGATGATCCTCCAATATCGCAACCAACAAGAGATAGTGGGCGAACCCCCACCAATCATCAACGATGAAAAAATTTGTCATTCCTACTCAGCATATTGGTTGTAAAGGAATTCCTTAAGCTTAAGCATACAATTTTAAAGGAGGTATGAACTCGGTCATAGCTAGCAAGTGGATCGCAGAGATGGAGAAGAACTTATGACTCCTTTGGTGTTCTGACCAGCAAAAGGTAGAGATTGGATCCTACTTACTGATAGGAGGAGAAAATAGATGGTGGAACCTGAAGGGTGACGCGGAGCCCGAGATGACTTGCGTGGGATTCTTGAAGATTTTTAAAGAGAAAATCATGCCCCGAGCTATGCAAAATGCCAAGAGGATGGATTTCAAGACCTCGAAACAGCATGGAACCATGACGGTGGCTGAAAATGAAGCCAAATCTACCAATCTCTCAGAGTATACACCTTACCTCATAGCCACAGAAGAGATAAAGTCTCGATGCTTCGAAGATGGACTGAAGCATAAGATTCGGAGGTTGGTGCGCCCCCTCCATCTACCAATATGTGTGGATGTCCTCGACAGGGCAATCCTGGTGGAACAAGTCATGGACGAAACATAAAGCTACCAAGAGAGAAAAAGGCAAAACCAAAATCAAGGGAGAACAAGCCACCCCAAAAGGGAAAATCTTGGGAGAAATCAGAGAATAGGAAATGAGGATCAAAGAGGCCGATGATACCATTCCCAACTTGCAAAAAGATACACCAGGGATAACGTCGGATGGCCCAAGTTACATGCTATAGTTGCGGTCAGGATGGACACTACAAGCAGAACTGCCCAAATCTGACTACGGTGGCAAACGTTGTGCCGATCAGAGCCCCACGAGCAAACCAACAGGAAAATCACAATGGCAATAATTAGAGCAAGGATGATCATTCGCTCTCATCCCAGTAGATCCCAAAAACGACGACGAAGTTATGACAGATAGAATTTCATCTACAGTACCTATGATTTGTTTGATTTTGGATCAATCTATTCATTTATATCTAAGTCGCATGCCGAAAGGATTAATAGGAAACTTGTACCCCTGGGCTACAACTTGCTTGTATCCTATCCAATGAGCAAAGTTGTTCTATTCTCATTTGTTGGGGTCCGAACTAAAAGAAGGCTGGAGCCACGACCTCCTCCTGGAGGACCACCGCTCAGACCCGCCAGCAGGCGGCCGAACAGATCAGAGCCGACGACAATGCCTCTCTGGGGCTCTCTCCGGCCCGGGGACTCAATGCCCAGAGGAGGTACCTAGCCGAGGCACCCAGCATCAAAGGTCATGCGACCGATCAAAGCTTCAACGGCAACAGGGCCTCTCTGGGA
>NMUG010008598.1:0-11577 GCA_002855965.1 Monotropa hypopitys
GGAAGGTCTTTGACCAGGTCCTCTCCTTTGTCTCTTTTGGAGAAATACCACCATCCACGGGTCATCGGACTTTCTTTCAAATTGAATAGGTGGAGGAAAACCCTCAAGGACAATGGAGACTTGCCTCCAGAGGAGGCACTCCACAAAACCGCGCAACCAATGAGCGTCCTCCAGGCGTTAGGGGTCAGTTGCCCCGGAGCGAGCCAAAAGTGCGCCAGAATCCCCCTGGGTCAGTGCCCTAACACCTTCGCGCCCCAAAAGAGGGACAACTTCTGAATCTGTGTCAACATACTCTAACACAGACTCGGGGGAAATCCTCGCACTCGAACTCGCCATCTTTGAGTCCGCAATTCAGCTATAGGAGAAGCAAACAGTCAATTGGAAACTTAACTAAGATAAAATTTAGGAGCGAAGACCACAAAGGTTTGAGGCAACAATAGAGAGAGAGAGAGAGGTGATGCACTGAGTGTAACATAAACAAAAAGAAAGTAGGAGAAGAATCGTCGATTTGAAACCCACTGTTGGAATTCGAAGCGGATGTATGGCTGCGATCGAAAGCCTTCCCTGGTAGATAGTGCGGGAACTCGGATGAAAGACACGTGGCCGCAGCCATTTAATGCGCGCATGTTACGAGGCATATTAACCGTCAGAGAAGCACCCAGTTGTTCCCAACCTCTGAGCTGGACAGGAGCTCAGAAACAGGGGAGTAACTGACAAGGAAAATAGGCCAAAAGCTCAGTCCAGGAAAGTGCGCACATGTCAGCCCGAGTATCGGCTCGAATATTATTTGTGGTCAGAAACTTGACAGTCCCCGAGCTGAGAACAACATAGCGATCTAACGAAGGAGATCTTACAACGGTCATTTACTTATATATTAGGAAGGGTAGTCTGATATATCCCCGCCAAGGCATGCATAACTATATTCGCTACATGATCTTCGAAGATCACGGGACATGGCGAACCAGTAGGGATGTTGTCATTTGCAGTTGAGATATTTAAGGAAACTGTCTAAACGCTACTGTGAGAGTCGGGCACGGAGACTAGGGCTTCCGGGGGATAAGGAAGAATTCATTAAGGTTACAGGTACGAACTAATCATCATCCCCTCTTGCACTCTGATACACAGAATTTCTCTCTAGAACCCTTGTTGACTTGATCGTCGGAGGTGGTTTAAGGACATCACCCCCCTCTTTGTGTCTTCAAATCGTTCCCCCATTGCAGGTGATCGCAGCTCTCCGGCGAAGGTGAAGTGCTGGAACTCGCAGAGGTGAGCCGTGCCAGAAACTGATTCGTCATCTTTAAAAAATAGTTTTGGCTAAACTCAGGCATAACAACTAGTATTCACTTTTTTTTGCCTTTTTTATTTTACGCCTCATTTTTATGGATTATTGGTTACCTCTTGGTGATGAGTTTCAAAAAAAATGAAAAATTATGAACCAAAAATCAATTCTATTGCAACTTCTTTCATAAAATTCATAATTCGATAAAATTGAAATTCGCAAATGAAAATACCATTTCAAAATCGGGAAAATTTTGGATTAATTTTTCAAAAATTTCAAAACATCAAAAAAATATGCAATCCTATGTGGAGCCCATATAGAGCCCGAAGCCTATTTGAGTTTAGTTTTTACTACTGATAGCCCGTGCTAATAGCACGAGACGACAGAATAGAAAGCGTAACATAATATCTAAGAGTACGATAAAATTTTGGGTATTAATATTGCTTTCGACACTCATGATGAGTAATGACACTCGATCCGTGTTTTTGATATAGCCCGTGCCGATGACACAGGGCAACAGAAAGTGTAATACAATACCCAAAGGTACACCGAAATTCAGATGTTAGTATTGTCTTTGACACTGATTCGTGTCTTCGACACTCATGATGAATATGTATATATATGTATGAAAAATGTGTGGGACCCACTAAGATATTTTATATAATAAATATAATAGATGTGTATAAAAAATATGTAAAAAATGTATGTATGAAAAATATGTAGGATCCATACTATTCTATCTTGTATAATAGAAATAAATTGTGTATAAATATGACGTAACGAAAAGATATGATTGGAACAATTAAAAATATGACTGAGACAACTTTTTGTTTTATATAATACTAGCGATAATTCATGCCGATGGCACAGAGCGATGGAATAGAAAGCACAACACAATATTGGTTTGTGTACGATAAAACTTAGAGTGTTAGTAGTGCGTTCAGCACTGATTCGTGTCTTTGACACATTATGAGTGACAGGCACTCGATCCGTTTTTTCAATATACCCCGTGTCGATGACACGTGGCAACGGAATAAAAAGCACAACATAATATTTAACGGTATGACAAAATTTCAAGTGTTAGTAGTATAAATTGTATGACTAAAAAAATGTATGACAGACAAATTAAAATATAACTGAAACACAATTGTGTTTTATATAATAGATTATTTTTGTGCTAATGTGACCATATATGACTTGACAAAAATATACAACTGAGACACAATTGTATGACTGAAACAAATTCAAAATATGAATGAAACAAAATTGTATTTTGTATAATAGATATATAGAGAAAAACTTAAATCAACTTTAACCTAACATTGAAAGTGTTGCTTCAAGGATCGTGTTTAATATAATAAATTTAAATAAATTTTATCATAAACCATTCCGTAACTATGATAAATTTTAATATACAAAAGTTAAGATAAATTTATCATGTCAATTGAATCTACCACATGTACTATGTATCGAAAACAATCAAATCTCCCAAATTTTGGTGTCATAAATATATGTAAATATATGTTTAGTATATAAAAAGGGTAGATGTGGTAATGCACCCTAAAATAGAATGATAAGATAAAGATCAAAGTTAAGATGATGAAAACTTGAACAAGGGCTATCTACATAGGATTGCTATTCAATCCTCTTTTTTATGGTTGTTTTGCAGTAGTTTCCCCAGTTTTCTTCTCTCTTACAATTTTTCTTAGCCTGCTACATTACAGGGTTACAGACTTGCCAACATATTTTCTTGGCGAAGGGCTGAAGACATGAATCGATAAGGGACTAGAATGCATGGATCGAGCTCTGGCTGTGTACTCATCTGAATAATCTGCATAGCTAAGAAGAAAAGCCACAAAAGTATCCGCATCACATCTACTTCTGTCATGCATTGCCCCCACAATTTAACCATAGAAAGGTATTGCAAAATGTGATAGAAAACCACTAAAAAAGGCTTTTGCCCAAGCAGGCTTAAAAAAAGGAACCCCAGCCAGATGAATTAGAAAACATAAGCAAACTGAAAGAATTACGCACTGCTAATATGAATACACCCTAATTGCATATTTTTGTCCTGTACGCAAATGTATAGATCATAAGTTAAGAATGCATCAAAACGCTAAATAACTGCAGTACCAAACAAGCAGCCTCATAATGCAGCCAGCATCGGACCACAGATAATAAAAGATAGTACAAGTACTGGGAGAAAATCACAACATCAAGCCTAAAGACAGTCTATGTCCTTAAAATAGAAAATGTTAAAAAGTTTTACGACCATGGAGCCTCAAACCTTTCTAATCCAAAAGTACTTCAAACTCGCCAAGTGCCAACTTCCTACCGCATTACTAATCCAACTGTTTGATTCTAAAAACAAAGCAGAAGCCATACCACATAAGAAATGACCTGAAATCTCAACATAAGGCTCAGAAGGAGGTAACCAAACACCAGACCAACTGCAGACAGTTTTTTATTATCCAAGTGCTGAATGCTAATACCGATACAAGGGACGAAGATGATCATAGTCAGGCAGAGCTGCTGCTCCTGGAGGACGGTACTCCGGTGGTGGTGGGGCAGCAAGACGGTACTCTGCACGTGGCTCAACAGGAGCATAGTACTCAGGCTGCGCTGAGACTGAAGAAGAAGAATACAGAGTATCGCGGTACGAAGGAACTTCCCTGTACGAGATATAGGGATCACGGCTCCCAATCTCGTCCAGCCTTGAATCCAAATTTAAAAGCCTTGGGTCACGACGCTCAATTACGTCCCTACCGTAAGAATCAATTTCTAGGCTCCTGCCATAAGAAGCATACGATGGAGTGGCAGCATACGGCAGAGGACCAGAATACAGAGGAGCAGCAGCTGTTGGTGGAGGTAAAGGTGGAAGGTGGTGCAGAGGTGCCAGCTCTCGCTCGTACACAATAGGACGTTCATGGTGGCGGTGGGCTCCAACCAATGGAGAGCGCATCTCTTCGTCCCGATTACGCTGCCTATACATATCATACGTAGTAGGACGGGCATCATGGCGTCGGTGGTCTGCAACCAATGCAGAGGAGCGCCTCACTTTGTCACGACCCTGTTGACGGATTCTGCCTCGGTCTATGCGTGTACGAGCTTCTCCTTTCACGATACGAGACTCTGGTCTCCCGATACGAGGCTCTGCTCTTCCATTTCTGCTCAACTTCTTAGACTTGGAGCCTCTACTGGAAGCAGAAAAGAGCTTACACAGGTCTTTCACCTATCAAAAAATATACACTTTCAGTAGTTGACACAATCTGCAGATGAATGAATACCAACGTTATTATTTTTCCAATAATATCAAGAAAACTAGTAATTGACCTGTGTTGAGTTCAGTTGACAATCAAACTTGTTTTTCCCATGGTAGTTTTCTTTGATGACAGTTTTGAACTCCTCCACTGCCAGCGGCAAGCAATCCTCCAAAACAGTAAAACGGACCTACAACAAACTTCTCATTTTACCTTAGGGTCGCATATAAAGAAGTTAATCTGCAAATCACTCAGTGATAGTTCAAAGAAAAATCCAGGTAAAGACTGGAAACTAATTTGTCTACACTCGAGGGAAGACATGAAAGAAATCCGGTAGTTGGAGTGGAGGGGTGGCGTAGGGGTGGGGTGGGCACACTGCTCAATAAAAACATACAACTCCACAAGGAAACACAAAAAAAACAAATCAAGTTACTAGGCTGTTCTCTTTACATTTTTTCCTTTTCCAAGGGTAGAGGTTTGAAACAGAGATAAACTGTATACTCCACCAAAGAACATAAAAATGGCTCATATTGAAGAAGAATTACAGGAGTTAGTCAAGCACAAGCAAAACTTGCTAGAAAAAGCAGTGTTTCAGAAAGTTGCAACATAAATACCCAGCCACAGCAACTAAAAAAAACCAAGTAACTCACATCGACAATAGACCACAAGCTTATCCTAGCAAATAGAAATTGATCCATTCTGGGGAACTGGTGACAAGTTGGAAGTGACTTCCCTTAATTCCCATGAACTGAGAAATTAACCAAATTAACGATTGCAATGAGTTCATCTAACATGGATTTAGCAGCAACCAGACGACCATATATACACACATCTATGAAGTACCAGTACGGGTACAGCAATATGACAAAACTTAAAATAAAATGGTACGTATGGATGGGGTACATTTTAATTTTAATAATTAATATTGTATGTATAAATTAGCGGGGCATTCAACAATACTTGATCATGATCCACGCACTATCAAACCTCTAGCGTTTTATCTTTATGTGCAATACTGATGTTCTAGATGTTGAATGAAAAAAACACAATGATGTGCATAGAAAGTGATTTGGGCCTCTGGAACTACCCTCTGTGATACATTTTAACTTTGATTTCGGAGCATGATTCTGCAACAAAATGTCTCTTTAGCTCCTTGGTTTTTTGACAGTATAGAGGGAACATTGTTCAATAGTTTTACGAGAGCAACCACTTTGTGCATATTGCCAAAGGTTGGGTTACAATCAATTATTGGGAACTACATGGATTATATTATGTTATTGTGTAGCATTTATCTACCCTCTTAGAGACGGCTCGATCTATTCACCAAAATTAATAAGAAAATGTGCCTTTACATTAGAGTAGAACTCATATTCTTAGCTTGATTTAGGTAGTTTGGAGAATTTCTCCTTATATTTTATTCATAACTAAGCACCTTTCTTTCATTTTATACATTTCTTAACACAACTCCGAAGAGAAACATGGTCTCCTTTTGCAGATGTCCAACTTAGCTAATTAAATTTCTCGTACCCAACGCTCCTTTTATGGGTACTTCAAAATAGTTCTTTTCTGCAAAAAATTAGAACAGGAATGGAAAATAAAAAATATCTTAAAACTGGAAGGAAAAAAAGTATTTGTTGTTAATATTAAGCATTTAGAACACAAGAAAAAAACACGCATATAAAAGCCGTACTCAAAAAAGTACCCATCCCGTACTGGTGCCGCACTGACACCGTAACCACAAATGAAAATGTACCTGATGCGATTTTTGCATGCCGGGTGCGTATTTTGAAGTACCGGAGCCGTACTAGTACCTAGTACTCGTACGAAAACATTTTCGGAGTACCCGTGCTTCATAAATGCCCATCTTCATGCGTTGTGATCAATATCAACTGAGTTAAAGGTTTGTTAGAGCATCTCCAACACACACATCTCTATTTTACATATTCATTTATTTACAAAACTATCCTTTTTTAATTTACCTATCTACTTTTTTGCAGACTTACTCCAACCATACTCTCTATTTTACCTATTTATGTAAATAAATTTAAGTCGTCTTTTCTTTTTAAAAAATTCTTAGTGTAGATAAAAATGAGTTCAACTTCTTTTTGAATTATTATTTTTTCTTAATCAAAAAATAAATTATTTAAAAATAAAAAATGACACAAAAAATAAAAAAATACAATACCTAGTGAAATTTGACTCTTTAGTAGTAGAGAGCCAAAATGAGAATATGTAAAATAAAGAGTGTAATAAAGAGTCTCTTGGAGGTACTAAAATGTAGTTTTGCTAGGTATAATACCTAATGAGTTCTCTTTGAAGAGCCCCTTGGAGATACTCTAACACTTCTAAAGTCAATTTATGTCTATCACTCTCCTTAGTGCTACCATCTGTCATAATTCTATCACTCCTCCTAACTATCGTGTCAATGGGCCTACAATGGACATGTCCAAAGCACCTTAATCTATTTTCTCTTATCTTAGTTTCTAGCGGCGCTACCCCTACCATATCACGAATGTTTTCGTTTTTAATTCTATCTCGCAAAGTTTTACCACACATCAATCTTAACATTCTTATTTCAGCTACACCCATCTTACTCACATGTTTCTTAGTCGCCCAACACTCTGTACCGTATAACATGGCTGACCTTATACCAATATGGTAGAATGTTCCTTTCAATTTTGCAGTTATTCTACGATCACACAATACTCCCGAAATACTCCTCCATTTGATCCATCCAACTTGAATTCTGTATAACAATCTCCACAATCTCTCCAACCTTACTAACAATTGAGCCAAGATACTTAAAACGATCAATTCTTGGTAATTCCTGATTTTAGAGGGTCATTATGTCAACATTAGTACTTTGGCTATCACTAAATTTACATATCATACGTTCCTAATTTAATGAGGAACCTTATTTTCGTGGGACATCTTGATGAGGAGGGATACCGAGTTACTTTCGCCAGTAGTCAGTGAAAGATTGCAAGGGAGGCAATGGTTGTGGCTAAAGGTGTCAAGACATGAACGTATATGACATCAATCATCAGGGATACTTGCAGACACTTTTGTTGATGGAAAACTATGACATAACAGGTTGGGTCACATGAGTGAAAAGAGATGAAGACTATGTTGGCCAAGGGAAAGTTTACATGTTTGAAATTAGTTGATTTTGGTTTGTGCGAGGGTTGAATCCTTGGAAAGCAGAAACGGGTCAGTTTTGCAAAGGCACCGAAGCCCAACAAGTTAGAGTTGGTTCACACATATCTGTTAAGACCTTCTCTGGTTTTAGCATTTGGCGGTTCTAGATACTCCATCACCTTTATTGAGGACTACAACAGGAAGGTATGAGTTTATTTTCTGAAAGAATAAATCTGATGTTTTTGAAACCTTCAAGAAGTGGCGAGCCATGGTGGAATCCTAGACGAGCTTGAAGCTTTAGTGGGTAAGGTTAGATAATGATGGAGAATACATTGATGGAGGATTCAAGGAATTCTGTGTTAAGTATGGGATAAAGCTTCAGAAAACTATTCCAGAGACACCACAATAGAATGGGGTGGTTGAGCGCATGAATTGTACCTTGAATGAGCGAGCAAGGAGCATGAGGATGCTTGCTGGGTTGCCAGAAACACTTTGGGTGGAAGCGGTGAGTACTGTAGTTTACCTGATAAAGCAAGGACCATCTGTATCTCGTTATTTGCGCATCCCTGAGGAAGTTTGGAGCAGTAAGGAGGTAAATTTATTATTTTTTGAAGTTTTTGGTTGTATTGTATATGGTCATATTGATTCAACTGCTCACAATAAATTAACATCTAAATCTAATAAATGTGTTTTTGTTGGTTATAGAGACGATGAGTTTGGTTATCGTTGTTGGGATGACAAGAATCAAAAGTTTATTAGAACCAAGGATGTTGTTTTCTATGAACAAGTGTTGTATAAGGATAGGTTGAAGGCAAAATCGGAAGTCATTGTGCCAGATGTTGAGAAAACTAAGGTTGTTAATCTTGATGATGTTTTTGGGAGTGATTCTCAGCAGAGCTGCGATAAGGATGACACGTCAGTTGTTGATACTGCAGTCGAGTAGAGTAAGCTCGTAACACTCGTTAGGAGATCTTCAAGAACCATCAGACCACCGCAATAGTTTTGACCTTGCTCGCATACAGTGGAGAGCCCGAATGTTATGATGAAGCCATGCATAGTCTGGATTCTATTAAGTGGGAGATGACCACAGAGGATGAGATGAGTTCACTGGAAGACAACTAGACTTGGGAGTTGACCGAGTTACCAGCTAAAAAATGACTTTGCACAAAAAACGAGTCTCTCATATCGTGGATGAGCATGATGGTAGCAAGCACTGCAAAGCTAGATTGGTTGTAAAGGGATTTCAGTAGAAAGAAGATATTGATTATACCGATATTTTTTCTCTAGTTGTGAAATTGACAATAATTCGCTTGGTTTTGAGTATTGTGGTCACAGAGAATTTGTAACTCGAACAACTTGATGTTAACTTAAGACTGATTTCTCCATGATGATTTGGATGAAGATATTTATATGGTACAACCACAAAGATTATTAGTCAAGGGCAAGGAGAACATGGTGTGAGGACTGCAAAAGAGTTTGTATGGACTGAAGCACGCTCCAAGTTCGACAGTTTTATATGTACCGGTGGATTCACCAGGCTTGAGGCGAATCATTGTTGCTATATCACGAAGTTTGAGAAGCCTTATATTATTTTGCTGCTTTATGTCGGTGACATGCTTGTTGCTGGTTCAAGCATCAAGGAGATTCATAATCTGAAAAAGACATTGTTGCCATGAATGATTTTGGTACGGCAAAGAATATCCTTGGAATGAGAATTGTTAGAGATGGGGCAAGTGGAACTTTGAAGCTTCCACAAGCCAATTATGTGAATAAAATGCTTAAGAAGTCTAGCATGTAGAATGTGAAGCCTATGAGTACACCTTTGGCAAGTCACTTCAGACTTATCAAGGATCAAGCACCAAGGACAGAGGAGGAACGTGGCTACATGAGTCGAGTTCCATATGCATCAACAATTGGGAGTCTTATGTATGCTATGGTGTGCACTCATCCAGATATTGCACAAGCAGTGGGAGTTGTTAGTAGATACACGAGCAATCCAGACAAGCAACATTGGGAGGCAGTAAAGTGGATTCTGAGATACTTGAAGGGTGTCACAGATGTTTCGTTGTGTTTCTCGAGGTTTGGCTTAACTTTGTAGTGGTATGTCGATAAGGACTTGGCCGGTGACAGTGATAGTCAGAAGAGCACAACAATGTTTGATACCCATTGATACCTAGACTGTGCAGAGGATAGCTGCAACACCCGTTCTTATTAAATTCTATTAAATGAATTATTAGGGTGAATTCATAATTATGCTAATATAAAATTGTTGCATGTTTATTGATATTAACATGCATGTGGTGAAACGCGAGGTAAATGGGGTGTTAAATCGTTTATGGTTTCCATGTGAGAAATGGTTATGTGGTATAGTGAGGTATAACTTCGTTGGACTTATATGAGCGGCAGAAGTCCATGATGGTTTAGTGGTCATCGAGTATGAAGATAGGATTCTCGTGGTTAGTGTCGATGGTGATGACTCTAGTGTGGGGATTGTTTGGAAGTTTTAGGTGAGACTCGGGAAGGTCGGAAATAATTGTGATGGAGTTTTTGGATGTCTAGAATATTGAATGATTGTATGAGGTATGTTGGTATGTAAAGCCTAAACTTATGTAAGAAAGATGGTAATGTAGTCAAGGTGATTTGGGGTTAGGTGTTAAAACCTCGTAAGAAGTTTGAAGGTGTTTTCAGTGGAGTTCTTAATGCCTCTCGGTGTTTAGTTTGATGAGGAAGTGTTTGAGGTTGAGTTTGGAGGTGTAAGGTAGTGAAACAAATCGAAATTGGGTCTTTTTGGGGGTGCTCGTCCAGACCAAGCTCGGTGGTCGTCCGGACGAGGATGACAGAAGCCTGTTTTGCTCAGTAGTGAAGCTCGTCCGGACTAGGGAAGTGGTCGTTCGGACAAGGGAGGCAGGGATCCAACTGTTCGGTTCAGCAGCGGTTCATCCGGACCAAGGGTATTGGCCGTCCGGACGAGGGGGTTCGTCCAGACGAAGGTTCGGCTCGTTCGGACGAGGGTGTAGGGAAAGTGCGGAAAATTAAGGGTATTTTGATATTTTCATTCCCAAATCGTTTAAAACTACCCTAATCGTGTATTAGGGTTGGAACTACGTTTTTGGCCTCCATTTCCTATCATTCAACCTAGAGAGAGAGAAAGAGGGAAGAAGAGAGGGATTGGCTTGGATCTTGAAGATTCGAAGTCCCGGAGACGATTTGAAGGTAGATTTGGAAACCTTGAAGCGTGGAGATCGTCATGCAGGTATAGATTTGTATTTGTTGTATTTATTTCTTGGTGAGATTTGTAGATCTCGTTTTGTATAGTCATGTTGTGGAGTTAATGATAGTATGCATTTGTTCTAGTGGGTGATTTGGGTTTTATGTGCGCGTTTGGAGATTTGGTGGTCGTTATTATGGTTTTTCATTCTAGGGAGTTATATACACAATCCTAGATAGTCTTGTGTGAGTATTCCCCTCAAATCGGTTGTAGGAGGATGTGTGTGCTTGTGAGTGTGGTCGGTTGGGCATATAATCGACTTAGTGAATTCGTGGGTCTCCTTGTAGGTCCATGGGATGAGGGTGCTCATAATTATCGTTTGGTAGTTGCGGTTTCGTGTTAGAAGTAGAGGTTATCATCTATTAAATTATTTGATATCGTTGATTTTAGTACCGGTCCTGAATATTGTAGTCGGTGCAGGTGATTGGAGCGGACCTTTCGATGTTCCGCGGAAATAGTATCAGCGCCGTTCCTTTTGGTAATTCGGTGAGTCTGGTAGATATGACGTTTCGTATTATATATATGCGAATGTAGATGTAATTCCTTAGGAAACGAATAAACGTTAAGGAATTATGCATGCTTGTCATACGATGGAACTTATTGAACTCAAGGAAAAGTATATGCATGTGTAT
>NMUG010008599.1:0-11577 GCA_002855965.1 Monotropa hypopitys
TTTGATTCATTACTTTCTTATTGTTTATTATTTTTGTTACATTTTGCTATTTTTTGATCGTACCTTTATTATTTGCTCAAAATTTATTAAAAACGGAAATTATAATATCAAGGCACGCGCTTGCGCTAGTCCACTATATGTTACAACAATATGATAAAGTGCTGTATGAAAATCAGTTGTTGATTTGAAAATACTATTACATCATTTGTTTTTAAAACAAAAATTAATTACTTGAAATCAGATTGCACTAAAAATCAATTACATGATATGCAACACCTAAAATGCAACAAATGAAGAACAAAAATTGTAAACAAAATAGTGTGAATAACTGTTAGCCGATGTCCCGTGATTCATGGTATCTTTAAGCCAAAATAGGCTGCCTCACTGGAGGTGCTTGAAACTGTTATCGGTTGTCGGCTCCCAAGGTAAAATCGGTTGTCCAGCTTTGTGGTACAGCACTGCCGCCCGACGAACTAGTTGATGTTTCGAACTCTCTCGGAGGTAAGCTAAAGGAAATGTGGACTGTAAGATTTCTGGACTGCCCAAAAGTTGGAAGAAAGCTGGACTGGAATGGTTGTGGAAGCTTTTCTGGATGAATGTTGAAGGTTGTTTTCAATTGTAATGATTTTTCCACATGCCAAGGTGCCATTTTATATTCTATATGAGAGTTTTGTCATTTAATTACAGAATTAAATTCTATAATTATAATTTTGTAAACCCAAGGTTTAATACCAAATAATATTTGTAACTCTTGAAATAATTGCAACACCCATATATTCAAAATGTAGGTTGGGCTGGTGCAGATTAGACTAGTTCAGCCCAAACCCAATCACAAGCGAATTTTCAGTAAACATATTAGTCCGTGGCACATTATCACATTATCATATTCTCACGAACCCACGAGGCACAGACTTGGAACCTGGAACTGGATCTAGACGCGGGCTCGGACACATCCGAGTGGAGGGCGGGGGACGGGGGTGGCACGCACGTGTGTGTGCGCATGTGAAAAAATATTTGAAGTGCATTTCATTTTACTTCCTCATTAGGCTTTGTTATGACCCTTAGTCAAACAACACAATAAATATACTCACTTCAATAAACAACATTTTCTAATATATAAACATTTCCTAATGTAGAACAATAGTAAAAAATACTCTTCCACCATTGAAAATGTCTCAATTTGAATGACATTTACTCATTCATTACTTAATGAATTTTGATCATTCTTTGTATGGATTAAATCTCTTACTTGGGAGTATATGAACCCACTTAGACCTACCTTAATCAGTGTTTAAAACCACACATAAATTGTGGCTAAAAATCTATGAAAATATTAGTACTCTCAATATTTTTCCAACAATAGTTAGGAGGAGTGATAGTATTATGATAGATGTTAGCACTAAAGGGATAAGTATACCTAAATTGACCTCAGAAGTCACAGTTCGTAAGGATTTAAGTTTGCTAGGTATAACAGAACACGATGTTCTCGACAGAGTGCATTGGAAAAAAAGATTCGTGTAGTCGACCCCAATTAATTGGGGCTTAAGACTTACTGTGCAGGAGTGCCGTAACGGTCACGAGGCTTTGTTGTAAAATCATGTTTTCCCCTTGTGACAAAGAATGTTTGTAACGGTCTAGAATTTCATGAACTGAATTTAGAATTCTTAAATTATATTTCTTAGATTTTGATTGATCTTGATCTCAAAATCTTCTCTTAGTTGTTGATATGGTTGATCCTAGAATATTGTAGGATATTCAATTGCGAATCCAACGCAACTTGAATCATTCGAATCGGAGTTCGGACGAAGAAATTATGCCCAAAATACTCCCTTCAACTTTTGAAGTATTGATCAGTGAGTCCAGATACCGATATCATGCAATGTTCAAATTTTGGTGCTCAACCAGAGAGCCCAGATATCGGTATTATGGATTTTCTCATATACAACCAAACTCGCACACATACCTAGTGCGATACCGGAACGACTCATGGAAGTTTGTTTTGAGATGCGCTGATCAGCCGCCTTCTCAAATCAATCATTCCTAGTCATTCCTACACCACATTACACGGACTACACATGCACCCGGTCATGCCAAGCAACACTATATAGCTAAGTCGGTGAAGTCGACTCAAGGAGACACACATTCTACCTGAAACTTTTAATGCATCTCACCATCTTCTCCTATGACAAGAAATTATGATAATGGGCAACTCCTCCATGTCAACACTCGCTAGAAGTGAGCCAGAAATATAATGTGTGGTTTTGCAACTTGGAGAAGGAAAATACACGAGAATGGGTAGGTAGATCGCATCGTACAAGTTGAAGAACGTACCATAGCTTGACCGAATTCCACAAGTTTCGGTACTTCTACGAAACATCCACAAGGAGACGACGACGAATAGGAGTGATATCAAAATCTTGGTAGGAATAAGTCAAGAATTTCCCACAGCGGTGGGCTTCTCCCATCATTGCCAACCAACATCGATGAGATACGAGAAGACCAAGAGTACGATAAATACATCAAGGAGTATTCAACTCCCAAAGCACTTGAGATCAAGCCATCTAACATCGACTAGAGTAAGGCATGAACACATACCATCAACACTTCGATCCGAGATGGGTAGATACTGTCGACCACTCACACAAACCCGCAGAGATAATGAAGAAGAGGAACGACTGAAGGGTGAATAACACTTACCCATCCACGACACCAATAGACATACCAAGGATAGGCATACCGAAGGTAGCATGTAACTAGGACATCACACAACCCGCGCGATCAAGGATAAAGAGAGAACACCCCAACTATGCCGAGGAGTACACCCTTACAACCACACGACAAGGCTAATGAGTAGCCACAACTCCAAATCAAAATCACGACTACAGACTCAAGGTTCACACCACACCTCTTTCTCAAACAATCTCCTAAGAAACTCTCATGCACACCAATGTGCCAATACCCCGACATCCTTGAACCGAATACTCACTCTCAATGAATGGTTAACTCGGCTAAATCTCTATCACTCAAAACAAGAACGAACCCTAACGTAATCCACACTCCGGATCAATCACTCCAATTCACCGCTTGCACCCAAATCTCTAAGTCACCAAGTGACATCAACCTTACCTTCATCTAAACCTCAAATGGTCACCAACAAAGTTTAACAAGTTCCCCCACTACTTATCATCAAGTTAGACGCCTCAATAATGCACACCGTCATCGTCCTCACTCATCCTCAAGGTTCCAGCGAACCTCATCACATCCAATTACAAAGGGTCATCCAAACACCCATGATGACCTAAGCACCACAAGCCAAGGAAAACGAGAAACTAAGTATCACTTCCACAATTCAAATGATCACACTTGCCAAGAAGACATAATACCAACGTAGCACCAAGATGGGTTAGATATATGTCTAAGCCCCAGATCATCCAACAAGACTGAATTCATAACAATGACACGCTATCACTTATACCTTTACTACGATAACTCTAATTGCCTCGAGTTACTAACTAGACTCTTTCTTATCCTCAAGATACAACTCAAACCACAAAGAATCACTTAAACTTCTCTCGTCGACCTCACTCACTTCGACTACATCCTCAAATTATTCCTCAACCCCCAACGATCTGACTAAGAGGGTAAGCCATAGAGGCTTACCAAAGAAACCTCAAACAACTCCAAACTATACTCTAAAGACAACTCTAGCTCCCAAAATAAGGGTAGGGTACTATTATCGTCAAACACATCTCAACGTACCAACTAACTTGGTACATAATCACAAGATAGACCTAACAACTGAAGCACCACCTAAGCATGGATTTTGACCACGACTTGGCCTAATATCAACAAAACACATTCCAAGCTAAGGGGTAAAACTCCCACTAGGTTCTCTAACCCAATTCCACCTAGCACCGTGCACAAATCCCAACTCTGCTAGAAGGGACCAATCCAAGCCCAACGGTTAAACACGTGGAAGAACATATTCGGGGGAAAGAAATCAACCCCATGAGAACGAATGCCAACAAGGCTACCGAGTGATCCACATCCGGAATGAACAGGGTGAGGGCCAAGCCTCAATTATGAGGAGACAATCAACTCATATGCCATAGGGAACGACACCCAAGAGGTTGACATCATAAGATGTGAAGTTACTCTACAAGGAGTACCAGTCTATGGCCTCATCAAGATGACAAGGAAGATTCGAGGATTCGATCGTAAGATAATATAATGAGCTATCATCTCTAACCAAGAGGGCAAGAAAGGATGTCCGATCATCTGATACCCGTAAAATCCACTTCTCACTACCAAGGGAAGGATTGTGGGCAACCACAACAACGATAATAAGGATGAAATCCAATACTCGAAGAAAACTATGATATGACCAATTCTAAGGGCGTTAATAGGAGATTAACATCCCTACCTGATGGATCAACATGATAGGTTCCAGCACGATGATCCGACATAATTACACATGATAGGACAGGAATCACGTTAACAGAGAAGACTTAGACAACAAAAGTCCAATCATGAAGGACCATTCTAGAGGTAGGATAGAAACGACTACCAATACTCAAGATAGACACAAACGACAACGGAATCTGGAAGAACAACTCAGGTACAACCAAGGAAGGATCAAAATCCTAGACGACCAACAATAGAAAAGGACTCCAAAAGTTAACATTTATAAAATTATTGGTTCAAAATTTTCCTTTCGTCCTCATGCAATGCACACAAACACACATGCATGATTATATGATACACAATGCAAAAGCAAAGTAATGCATCCATATGAGACTAAGTGTCTCCCCAATGTCCTTAAGTTTTCGAAACGTTTGCTCTAATACCAATTGTAACGGCCCCAAAATTTTAAATCATTTTTTTGAAAGAATGATATTAGAGCATTTTAGATAACTACTAAAATGAAGCCATGACCAACCCAACATCATTCACATCATAATGAAAATCACAGGCAAGCAATGATAAATAAAGTCTTATCTACTTATTACATATCCGGGCACCATTATCTTTAAATAAAAGTACAGAAAATAAAGAAAGAGTACAATACATAAGTGGTGTCTTCAAAAGTCTTCAAAAGAGCAAAGAATCCACTCCAAGCTACTCCAAAGGTTCCTTTCCTAAAAATAGAGGGTTAAACATATGCTTAGCAGAGAAATCTAAACAAGAGATACACATAGATGCCGTATGTGTGAACCAATGTATAGAAAGAAACATGTGATGTATGCATAGAGGACCTAAAAGGTTTTGAAAGAGATATCAAGTTAAGAGTTGTTTCCCAAATTTTTTTTTAATGAACCAAGTGTCCATGTCAAACACGTCACCTTATAAAAATAAGGGTTTTCCCAAAATCATTTTTCATCTTTCCTTATCAAAATAAGGCTCACCACAATTAAAGATTTATAAAGAGTTTAGGCTAGTTCCGCGCTAGTAGCTCGTCAACTAACTAATCGTGATATTCCTAGTATTGCCCGACTTGACATGAGGGTCCAATCAAAACCTCATTGCGCAATGTCGTGAATGTAGAACGTTCAGGGATCAAAATCTCGGGGATCAAAATCCCATATAAGATAGCCAACTCAAAGGATCAAAATCCCATATCATTCACCGATCAATTTTCAAAAATCATATTTTCCTCAATTTCTCAAATTAGACCCAACAGCCAAAATCAATATTCTCCAATGGTTTAAAGATACCAATTTCACATTTCAAGTGTCAATTGAACAATCTCATATCCAATCCCCAATTTTCTCTAATTTCCAAAAACAAGTCAAGTTAGGATTCTTCCAAAATTTTGGGGTTTTCAATTCAATTCATAGGAATGTTAAATTAACACCCTAGAGAGTCCATACAACCCAAACATTGACACCTAGACTCGATCACAAACTCAACCAAGACCTAAGAACCTCATACTTGCATCAACTAGTAATTTTTGCCAAAATTGAAAGGAGAGATAGATAGATACGCACATACATATATCTAAGGGTTAAGAAACTCTACCTCTAAAGCAAAAACGTCCACACCCTAGGTGAGGGGACCTCAAGACTTGCATGAACTATACACATCACCGGGAAGGCCTTGATGCGTGCTCCGACTTTAAACCTTGGGATTTTTTCCAAATTCCAACAAAAGACCCACAAACTTAGAGAGAAGGGAGAGAGAATATGATAGATAGAGGCTTGACGGTAGAGAGAGAGAGAGAGTAGGGATGTGTTCTGGGCGAAAAGTAGGACTAATCCCACTTATATAGTCGGTTAAAAACTCCGTGAAAAGACGGGATTGCCCCTCATTAAACTTATTCAGCGCGACAGATTTAACCATTGCATTACCGGTAATATGGAGTCGTATTACGTGGAATGCAAGGCTCTGGAGTTTCCCCAACTCCTGCTACCTCTCGCGCAGAGCCTCCTCTCCTGCACCAACTCCCGCAAGCTCCCTCCTCTACTCCCGGTAATCCGGGAGTATGCTCCGCAACTCTATCCTCTACTCCCGCAAATCCCCTCCTATATTTCCGGTACAGGGCATTGCCCCCTTCTCCTATTCCCGGTAGAGGGGTCCTCCCATCCTTCTTCCCTTCGTCTTCTCTTGCTCTCCCGCAAGTCTTTCCCTCAGTTCCTCCTCTTCTCCCGGTAAAAGGGAACCTTTCCCCTTTCCTTTCCTGCAGCTCTCTTTCTTTTTTTCCAGTAATCCAGCCCTTATTCTCTTCTCCCTGTTTCTCTTCTCACTTTTCGGAAAAAGGGAGCATTCTCACACACTCCAAATGGTTTCTTTGGGAGACTCGGAGATCAATAAAGATTTAGAACGGGGAAAGAAGAGCGTTATAGGAAATTTAAAGAATAATTTCAGGAATAGATGGAGGAATAATATTAAAATTCTGAACCGTTACATGGTGGTTGTGGTTCATTTGTTCCTGTTGGAATTAGAAGATTCCAGAAAGATTTAGATCAATTTAGATTATTCTAGTCTTTTCTTTTATTGGTCATGTTGACCACATTTAAGTTCTTTTCCTTCCTTTCTTATTTCCTTTTCTACTTCTATCCTTTTTCTTCTTATTGATGTATCTATATATTGGGTAGTCTTTGTATGAATAATATCAAGAAATACAATTTCTCTCCTTCTCCTTTTTGGTATCAGAGCCTCCCGTGTTTTTACTCCAGCCTCCCGTGTTTTTCTTTTTTCTTTTTCCTTGGTCAATATCACCTGCCCGCCTGCGTAAGCAGGCACTAGGGCTTAGTCTCGCCGCCAGCCTTACTGGCCTCCGCCTGCGCCAGCACCGCCGGCATCCACCTGCCCCAGCCCTCGCCTATCTCCGTCAGTGCTCTCCGCCACCTCAGCCATCTCCGCCAGTACTCGCCTCCACCAGACCTGCCCTTAGCCAGAGCTCTCCACCATCTCTCCCCTCAGCCAGAGTTGTCACCAGTTCTGCCTCCACCAAAAGTCGCCTCCACCAGTGCCGTTCCTGCTAAAACTGCCACCAGAATAACACAACTCCAGATCTCTTGTAAGGAATCTCTCCGATTCTATTTTCCAGTACCACTTGTGCTCACCGTTATCTCTGATCTTGCCCTGATGTAAGTCCTTCTCTACAATGAATTAACTCTCGTTCGCTGTTTCTATCTCTAATCTAGTCCGGGTAACTATCTATTGGATTACCCCATCGTCAGTATCCGAGTCTCTCAATCAATGGAAAACGCTGGCAAGAATACTGATCAAAACCCTATTACTCCAACTGAGGCTTTTGTTAGAATTAGTGATTGAAATGTTGTATCTTTATTGTATTGTTCTTTTTATTCTTTTTATCTCTTTTCTGTTATTTTCTCATAATCTGGGGACCCAGTTGTAATTCCGTGATAGTATCAATATAAAAGGGTTGTGAGAGCTCCTCACAACCTACACTTTCCATTTCATTTCAACTTACATGGTATCAGAGCTCCAGCCGTAACTCTTCTTGATGCCGCTCCATTCCGCTAAACCCTAACCCGTCGTCGCGCAGTCGTCCACCTCCAGCCGACATCCCTCCCTCCTTGCTTGTGGTGTCATCGTTCTCAGCCTAGGGCGTTGGCGCTGCCGCCCTAGGTGCTCTCTGCAGACGCGCACCATGCTCGATTAAGCCACGTTCTCAAGCACCCCATCCATGTCACGTAAGTTTTCGTCGGCCATTTGTTGACCACAATGGATTGCTCAGGACCTGCGATTGGAGTGTTCGAATGTTCTGTGTAAGTGAATGAGTCTCAGTCTCACTCGCTCGCTCGCTCCTGGGCTAGACGAATAGAGGCAGACTAGCGAATAGGTTTCTTGGGACTGGGCTTCTTTTACGGTGATGTTGCGCCAATAGTCGTCTTCATCTCCTCCTGCTTTCGCGTTTTTTCTTAGCGTCAACCCCCCCTTCTCCTGTCGCGTTTTTTCTCTGGGCTGCCCCTGGCCATCCTTTGCCGCTGATTACCCACTTGGGTTGCCGTTGGATGGTGTTACAACAGAGTTGGGGTCCGTTGAAGTCCTCTCGACATACTTACGAACATTGCATCCTGTATAATTGCATTTGTTTGTCAACAGTAACAGAAGGGGATAGTGATCTCCTATCAGATTGTGACTTCAGAGGCTATTGATCGAAGAAATTTTTTTTGCTGTGATTTCATTCGGGGCTGCTGGTTGGTTCCTCTAATTAATCCTTTCTGGGTTTGCTTCTTTACCTTTTTTTGTTGTTTGCTTATGCCCTTATTGTATTGCTTGGTTGTTACAAGCTCATGATTGAGTCAGCCACAGTCCATTGGTATGTGCTGATATCCTCCACGGAACTCATAACCGTTGTATGGCTATGTCAGTAAAACCAACAAGCCCGCATATTGCACGTACTCTATGATCAGACTTTAGTCTGGGAGGTATATCGTAATCACTGCCGGTACCTTGAGTCTTGACCAAAACCCAGCCTATTTCAGTCCATTATTTTTTTGCATTTAGATCCTCCAAAATTATGACAAGTTCAGCTTGTCCCATTGAGGATGGCTATTTGCCCAGGACCATGATCCAGGATATTCGGGACACTGAAAGACATTGCATCAGTATATCCCAGAATGCATCTATGGTCTCTCTTGCTCATGGCGGAAGTTTAGTCAGTTCCACAAGTGCTTTTCTGTCTCTCAACTCTTCACCGTGGATAATTGATTCCGGTGCCTCTGACCATATGTCCGGTTTTTTCGATCTCTTCTCTGACTATAAACCTTGCTCAGGTAATGACCGAGTTAGGATTGCAGATGGCACTGTTTCCTCTGTTTCAGGGAAAGGCTTAATCTATGCCACACCTTCCCTTCCGTTATCTTCCGTGTTACACGTCCCCTCCTTCTCCGTAAATCTCTTGTCCTTAACACGTCTCACCCAAGATTTGAATTGTAGTGTGACCTTCTTTCCAGATCATTGTATCTTTCATGACCTTACCACCAAGAAGATGATTGGTAGTGGCCGAAAAGATCACGGTCTCTACATTCTTGATCAACCAGAGCAGTCAGCACATCAATCCATCCAACTCTCCAATAACAAGGAAGACTTATGGTTGTGGCATCGACACCTTGGACATCCCTCCTTTCATATCTTCAAACATTTGTGTCCCTCCAGTGCTGGCTCCCATGATTTGTCGAAGTTTCAATGCGAATCTTGTCAACTCGGTAAACAACACAGGACATCTTTCGCTCCCTCCACTAATAGAAGTGTTGTGCCATTTTCATTGATCCACTCTGATGTCTGGGGTCCATCCCGTATTCCTTCCATTACAGGTCACCGATGGTTCGTGACATTCATTGATGATTTCTCGCGCACTACCTGGGTGTATCTAATGAGGGAAAAAAGAGAGGTTTCTCCATTTTTCAGAATTTCCATAAAATGATCTTGTGCCAGTATAATGGAGTCGTAAAAATCCTTCGATCCGATAATGGAGGTGAATACATCGATTCTGGTCTCGCCCAATACTTCTTCACTCATGGCATCGTTCATCAAACTTCGTGTACTAATACTCCTCAACAGAATGGAGTAGCTGAGCGAAAAAATCGCCACCTTCTTGATACCGCCCGTTGTATGCTATTCTCTATGGGGGTTCCTCGCACATACTGGGGAGAAGCTGTTTGTACAGCCACATATCTCATCAATTGCCTTCCAACCCAAGTTCTCCAGAAAAAATCTCCTATCCAGGTCCTCTTAGGACCCAAGGCCTCGTTTCTAATACCTCCAAAAATCTTCGGATGTGTGTGTTTTGTCCACAATCAATCTCCTTCACGAGGAA
This sequence comes from Monotropa hypopitys, assembly GCA_002855965.1. NCBI lineage: Eukaryota > Viridiplantae > Streptophyta > Magnoliopsida > Ericales > Ericaceae > Monotropa > Monotropa hypopitys. The sequence continues at coordinate 10,289 of NMUG010008599.1, forward strand.
AATTAGATTCTCGTGCTATTAAATGCGTCTTCATTGGATACTCCCCTACTCAGAAGGGATACAGGTGTTATCATCCTCCCACTCGGAAGCAGTTTGTCTCTATGGATGTGACCTTCTTTGAGTCCCAGTCCTACTTTGGGGAGCCCCAGTCATCTCTTCAGGGGGAGACTCAGCATGAAGAGATTTCTCCTGTCTCGACTCCAGAAATTCCTTTGAGTATTCCTGTCCTGTCTCCAGAAAATACTGTGCCTTCTCTTGAAAATATTGTGTCTTCTCCAGAAAATCCAGTGCTTCCACAAATTCCTGCTCGTCGGGAACAGGTGTATGTTAGAGATGACTCCAGACAAACGATCAATTGGATACACGGGACTACACCTAACCCTTCTACAGATACTGCTGGTCCTTTGAATACTATCCATCCCAACTTCACCGATCTTGATCTTCCTATTGCTCAACGCAAGGGGGTGAGATTGTGTACACAACACCCAATATCAAACTTCTTGAGTTATTCCCATTTATCCTCCAACTACAAAGCCTATGTGTCTAATCTTTCCTCCGTAAATATCCCCACTCACTTTCAGAATGCTCTCACTATCCCTGAATGGAAGAGAGCTATGATAGAGGAAATGAATGCTCTTAGGAAGAACGACACTTGGGAATTGACTAAACTCCCCACAGGTAAGAGGACTGTTGGATGTAAATGGGTATACTCGGTGAAACACAAGGCTGACGGATCCATAGACCGGTATAAGGCTCGGCTTGTAGCAAAAGGATTCACTCAAACATATGGGGTGGATTATGAAGAGACATTTTCTCCGGTTGCGAAGATGAACACGGTTCGGATCCTTCTCTCTATTGCTGCTAATCGGGACTGGCCGTTGTACCAGCTTGATGTTAAGAATGCCTTCCTTCACGGGGAACTGGATGAGGAAGTGTACATGGATATTCCCCCAGGTTTTGAAGCATCTCAAACAGAGGGTAAGGTATGCAGACTTCGAAAGGCATTGTATGGCCTCAAACAGTCTCCAAGGGCCTGGTTTGGAAAATTTGCGCAGGCAGTAAAGAAGTATGGCTTCAAACAAAGTCAAGCCGATCACACGTTGTTCGTGAAGCACTCTGTGCACGGGAAGACCCTCGCTCTCATTGTCTACGTGGATGACATTGTTCTCACAGGTGACGATGTTGAAGAAATTCCTCGGATCAAGGAATACCTGTCAAAGGAATTCGAAATTAAAGATCTGGGAAACTTGAAGTATTTCCCGGGCATCGAAGTTGCAAAGTCTGCTAAA
>NMUG010008600.1:0-11576 GCA_002855965.1 Monotropa hypopitys
GTATGGTCCACTACTTAGGAGATTAGCATGAGGAGTTCTGTAGCTGCGCAGTCTGTTATTTAGTTATTCTGTCTTTTACTTTTGGTTGCACTACAGTTGTTAGCATAGTCTGTTTCTGTTTTGTTCTCTCGTTGGTTACTTCTGTTTGTTTGAGACTTGGTCAGCATGTTTGCTGAGTTTTTATTTTCTGTTGGGCAGTACTTTGGATATTCTATTGTATTATTTAATTAATCATGTATTTTCATTTAGAATATCTGGCTATATCTGTCTCTTCTATTTCTGTCTTTTCTGTTTTAGTAACGTTGCCGGGTCTGCTGGATCATTAAATTGGTTCTTGCGGGACGGGACGTTACAATATGCATTCGCACCCCAACTTTCCCATGGTTAATTGAACACGTACTTCTCTTCAACAATCACGTACCATCCAATGTACACACGGACTCATAGTCCTTCGAGGAAAAGAAATTCTTCATCGAGAGAGGAAGGGAAATGGGGTTATCACGCGCCACCAAGCTAGAAGGGCAAAATGAAGCAACACATCGCATAGGTGATTCACAATATGGAACATAACTCAAGTGAAACCCTATAAAGAAACCGAAAGGCTTTAAGACATGCATCAAACGAAGTACAACTCAATTTGATGTCATTGAGAGGTCAACCAATCCTTCACCGAGTCGTCAATAAGGTACAACCAAAAACGAGGTACAAAAGGATTCTGATTTAGTGCCAAAGATCGTCAACCGAAGTAACAACAACACGTGGCCCACGGCCAATCGAACACGAGGCTTCCCAAATGTTTTTCAAGACCCGTTAACCTACGGTCAATGAAACACACTGTACAAAGTATGTGTCAGATGAAATAATCAAAGGAGAAGTCGAAATCTCTTTCACCACTAGAGTTTCAACACCACATAGTGGGTACACCACTAGTGCTCAAAATATGACTGCCAAAGAGATGGTCTATCAAGGAGAAAGAAAGAAAACTCCCGATAAGGATTACGCCGATCAAAACCATCACCAACCAAATAAAAAGAGTCACAATGCCACTCATAGAGATATGAAACCAAATGATACCTCACATATGCTCCCTCATAACACACCACATTAGCCGAGTCAAAGGAGAGATGCCAATCGGAAAAACACATAGGTGTCTATACAAGAGCAGTCTACATCGAGGTCGGGATAGAACAATTGCACAAAGTGACACCAATCACTTGAAAGAATTTAACACTTACAACGGATCCACAAGGGAGAACTTCCAATCCGTACCTAACCCGAAGGAAATACACAATGGTCTAACAGATCGATAGGTGCTAAAGAACAAGCCAATAGGACTCACAACAATGAACACACAAGGCATCAGGGGTCCTACAACTACTTATAAGCCAAAGATTGTCATCGAAAGGATCACTTTCACCATTTGATTGCAGAAGACTTCAAACGACAGAATTTATTTGAAGCATTCAAGGTACGACTCACAATCATCCAACTAACCCGCAAAGGAAGCAACTGAAGTCATTTAACCGAGGAGACTCGAACAAATATAGGAAAGATACACAACTTTCATGGAACACCCAGGCTTCCACACGAACAGTGAGCCCAAACAACAACAAATGGACATCGATGTCGAACTTCTCATGACCAACCGATCTCAAACCAGAGTGAGGCAAGAGTTCAAGTGGAAAAAAGGAACGTCGCAGCCGAACTTACACTCACGACCTATCAAACAACGGCATCACGAAGTCTATAAAATCCAAAATTAGCGCAAATAATTCAATCTCGCGAAGAGATATGACCAATGGGCATACCCATTAAAGAAAATACTAGGAAATCTCGGAAACGCCTCAAGATCTCCATTAAAATGAAGGAGGAAACGCAACTCGGATGGACCATAAGGCCTATTTTATCGACCATTATAAGAGTGTTCACACTCCAACATAGAAAGACAACTAAACTCTGGGACTTAAAGTGCTCCAAGGGGTACTACCCATAACCAAACCAACACCAAAATTTCCAAAAGTCCTAACACAACGTGCCAACAAGACCCAGTTCTGCCTTACTAACAACAAGATGAGGGATAACCACAACAACGACCTCGAATACTACCACAAATTTCATCTTACCACAAACCACAATCTCAACTCTAGCGAAACAGAGGAGCTTAAGGCCAAACAGTAACCACAAGGGATGCCTCATAATCGCTAGAAAAGAGGACACAAGAGCACACAATCACCGCAAGGCAACTAGACTTGCCACAAGGGATCAATACTCGACTTCCAAAGGATGGAGAAACTCAACATTCATGGAAAGAGACATAACATGTAGGATACCTCTAAGACATAGAGTCAAGGTGCAATAGTGCACAACAAGCACACAGACACGACCGAAGAACAATGTAATGACCAAAAGAACTCATGGAGACTAAGTGTCTCCCCACGGTTCCAAGGTATTCGAACCGAAAGCTCTAATACCAAGTTGTCACGCCCCGGATTTTCAAACCATTTTTTGTCTGAAATACAATTTAAATAAATAACAAAGGGATACAACTACTTGTCATCCAGATACATTTAGTTGAATTTATCATTATATCATAAACAGTGTAAGAGAATAGATACAAGAACTGTACAAGAGCAGAAGGAGTGAAGTACAATATATGACAATAACTGAAGTACTAGAACTGAAGTACAATGTAAAGGAACTACAACTGAAAACACCGAAACTAAAATATAAGGTACAAGAGAGACAACTGAAACTAGGGTAGCTGAGTCCAAGAAAATCCAGCAGCTGACTCGAATTCCAAATCAGCAAGTCCTCCAAGCCCTGCAGAACAAAACTAGAAAAAGAGAAAAGGGAGGGTCTGAGCAAACCACATCTCAGTGAGAAAACCCCTAACTACTACCAAGTATGCATATGCAGTGCGTGCCTACGTGTCCATAGGCAAACATACCAAAGCAGTAAAGAACCCAAAGTGCACGTGATGTAAACCTAACTCAAAGCAATAGCGGACAAAGGTGTGTCGCCAACAAAGTGTGTACAACCAAATCCTCAAAACTGAATAAGTGCAAAGAGTAAGGCGTCTTAGGTCCAACCAAAGCAAACTCTAACACGATCAACCAAACTCTCTACTAGGGTAAGGCAACCCTAAAGATCTACCAAGAATCCAAACGAAAGTGCTACCGAGATATCCATTACTAATTTACCTCATGAACCTCACTGACTATCGTTGTCATTAAGTATAGGATTTTTATGCCACTTTGGATATTTGAGGTATTTCTTTCTTTTCTATCTTTCCGTTCATTCACTTCACAATAGGAATACATCCAAGAATCCCCTCATAAGTCCATTCTTGATTTATCCTTTCATCCTCATTACATGTTTCCAATCGTTCCATAACATCCCAATAGGAATAAATCCAAGAATATCATCATAAGTCCATTCTTGATTTATTCTTTCATTTCCCTTTTTATCATTTGTGAATCGCATCATATTGGGTGGGTCTGACATAGTGGCTTTTCAATGCACTATCCTTTCCTTCCATGATTCCCCAACTCGTTGGGAGGGCTACGCTACCCCCATTGTGCTCAATGTGGTGGCGCGACCACCGGAGAATGCCGTCATAAGTCCATTCCCATTGTGCACAATGTAATGGATGGTGCGACCATCCAAGGAGTTATGACCTCGGTCTATTCCCGCCAAGCATTCCAGTGTTCCCCAACTCGTTGGGAGGGCCACCATACCCTATGATTCCACGTCGTTAAATAATTCCATTTCATTTTCTTTTATCATTGTTACTGTGCCTAGCCAAGGCCATCAAACCACATCACTCCACGTCAACTTATTCGATCACGTTCCTTTTTACTAAAAGTTTCCCAAGTGATAGATTCAATGTTTGGGTACGAGTATCCCTCGTAGAGCACATCCTCTATACTTGGCGCTCATAGAGTTCATTAAGTTCGTTGTTAGATATTATGAATACAAAGCTCGACCTTGACGACATCAAGGGGTGGGGTGTAGACCAAGTCCATCCACATTTACACTCAACCTTGACAACCTTCAAGGAGTGTGTCAAGACCAACGATGCCTACAATCGAAAAGGTACCCAAGATGTTCACGCAACCACGTCTATGGTTCTACCACACCCTTGGAGAATCCAAATAATTCAAATTCACTACAACACCAACGGGGAGAATTTATCGAACACTTGACACTCACCAAGCCCCATGGACCCTACGACGATTATGTGGACTCAACGTGACCGACCACGCAACCACACAAATCCTACGATAACCCAACGGTGTCAAATCCTATGAAACAAGACTCAAACCTCACAAAGGCAATACATCGAATACTTGGCGGTCCCTAACTCCAATGGCCACCAATCATCTTACAAGTCACCAAAACACAAGTCATTTCCCTCACAGGAATTTCGTCGAACAAGTGGTGTGTGTACCATCCTAGGGACATCCATTGACCCAAGAACACCTCAAACCAACACTAGAACATCACCAATAATGTGGTCAAACAATCTAGACTAACCCTAAGTCAAGGCATGCAAAGTGTATCCAAAAAACATAGAAATCGAATCCTATCTACACACACACACACACTTAATAGCAATTAGAGATTTTACCCACCAGATATTCGTCGGAGCTCCAAGTCTGCAGGAGAGATCCTCAACACCGCCACGAACCGAGCCTGTCATTGCATAGATCGTCTCGAGCTCTCCGATGTTAATGAATGAGATAATCTTCAAAGATCCATAGATTTGGATGGATTTGAGAGAGAAGGGAGGGGTTTTAAGGTTTTAGAGAGAGAGAGAGAGAGAGAGAATTTTCGGATAAGAGGGAGAGAGGAAATGAAGAAATGGGCCAAAAATGCGTGACCCGCAACTTAAAACGCAAATTTCTGCCACGCTGTCCGGACAAGACATCACGTCGTTCGTACGAGAACCCTCAGCTGTCCGAATAGACACCACCCCGGTCCGGACGAGACCTGCTGAAGCATAACCCCAATCCTTCTTCTCCTTCGTCCGGAAGAGACCTACCTTGGTCCGGACAAGCCACCTGAAAATGCCCCGAAACAACTCCGAACCACTTCCGAACCTTCCCGATGCAAGCCCAGACATTTCTAAAATGTTCTAGACATCGAATAGACATCCTAAGGTCATACCGTGATCTATTTCAAGGCCACAAACGAATACAGCGAACGAACGATTTGCGGGCTCACCGGGATACCCCGTAAATTCCCGAATCGCATGCCAAGGAAAGAGATCCATGACCGAGAGGTCAAACCCAATTTAAAGCTTCTCAAAATATATTTTTGAAACTAAGGAATTGAATTTAAAAGGCTATGGAAATTAAAGTCGTTACATAAATAAGGCCACTCCCAACTTAAGCAAAGGATGTAAAAAAGTAGTGAATAAGGGAAGAAAGTTTAATTTGGTATGGGACGAATGATGAACCTAGAAATAGAATCAAGAGGCACATATTCCACACGCACATATTCCACACATTTCATATTCCACACATTTCATCATCACGACCAATATCCAAGAGATTCCACACATTTCATATTCCATATGCACACAGAGCGATTCAGAGCGATTCTCCAAAAACACTCATATTTTCATAAAAATAGAAATGAACGATAAAAACAAAAATGGTGTGAAGAAAGTTGTGAGTATGTGGCTACACATTCCTATCTATCAGTCAGATTAATATATTCTGTCTCTACCTCTCTCAACCTCTGACTGAGATGGTATCTCTATCAACCGTCGCTTGTCGTCATTGACCACCACTCCTACACTTTGGCATCTCTCCATAACAATACCTCTCTCTGTCGCACGACATTTCAAGACAACCTACCTTTCCATATCTGATTTTTTGTACTCAGTACATTGTTATTATCAGAATCTTTGTTCTTTTTTGGGGGCTATTTTGTATTTACTGGAATCTCAGTGAGTTGGGACCCTCCTCTCTCAAACGATTTTGTATTTTGTATTTGCTAGAATCTCAATTGGTACATACGTAGTTGTTCTCTCCACCTAATTTGTATTTTGTTTTTCTATACATTGATGAGTTTTTTTTGGTATCTGATTGTTTGTTCATAGACTCCACAGACATTTTTCACAACTTATGTACATTTTCATAAACGTTTTCATAGACTCCATTCAAAAATTTCATGAACTATATTTTCATAGGCATTTTTATAACTTCTATACATTGATACTTTTTTGTATTTTGTATCTACTGGAACTCTATTTACAACTGAAATCCACTCAAAAATTGGTGAATTGTCGATGGTCGAGTGAATGTATGATGGTTTATTTGCAAGTACATTTAATGTTTTTCCCATATACTTATTTTGGTTGATACATATAAGAAGAAACATATAAAAAACTCTAAGAACGTACAGAATCTGCATCTCTAAAATTTAAAGGGAAGAAACATGCCTGAGAAGGGGTAACGCAGGTGGGTAATGCAGGTGGGTAACACTAGAAGCACTTGGATTACTTGATGGTGTAGAAACCCAGTTTGTAGTACACTTGAAACAAAAAACTAGGCCACAATGCCGGCAATGGTGTTTGCACCACCTACCACTATTATCGAGCATCCAAAAGTCCCTTGACACATTAGCTGGCTCAGACAGCCAAGGGACCCATGATTTAAGGGCACATAAAAGATCAGGGAATGACTTGTTTTGGGAATCCATGTGCCAATAATCCTCCTGCCCAAGTCATTGATAACTTTTCATTTGGAAATCAAAGGAGAGTGGGTTAAGAATAGAGAACGATATCCTAATTTCAAAGCTTTAATTAATTATCTGTGTATATAGCACCTATATATAATCACCATCAAAGTAGAACCACTAAAGAATTTTTTTTAAATCCAATAAAGCAACCTTAATTTTTTAAACCAATATAAAACCAAAATCTTCTAATTCATATTAAATTTCATTGAAACTCTAATCAAATTGACCCACTGAAACCCCATTTCTATAACAACTCAAAATAAAACAGCAAACCCAACCCTAAAAATCTCCAATTTCAAGTTGCATGGAAAGTACAACCCCTCAAAACACTACCAAACCTAATACAAACACCATAGAAAATGATCGGACCACGTTTCCTCTACAAAATCCATCTTTCATCAAATAACTCCCAACGCAGACTCCATAAATTCCCATTCAATAAACATCATGTCACCTTCCGACCTAAAAATCAATGTCGCAAGAAAACAATCACCCCAACATCGGAGACAGAGGACAGGGTGAGGAGGTATGAGAGACAGATATGAACCTTAGATCTACTTACGGAGGAATGATCGGATGGATGGCTAGACTCGTCAGATCCATCACAAGGAGATACATCGTCATCGCAGCTCCAGGAGAGGGGTGTGGTCGGGCTGCATCTCATGGACTTGCGATCCTTCTATAAGGTGCTGGCGGCGGCCCCATGTCATCGGTGGCGATACGAATGACTGTGATAATGACTTCTTCACCACTACGACATTGTCGGTTAATGTTGCCACCACTCACTCGTACATTGTGGTCATCTAGCATCGGTTTGTTCTTGGACAAAGCAAAGCAGGGAGAATGGGGATGTGGGGTGGAGGAGAGAGAATGGATTATTGTCCCATATCATCAGCATCGACACATCTCTCGTCATCATTGCCTTCGCTGGAAGCTTCGAACCACTCTCGATTTTGCTCTGTGTCGCCCCCCCCCGTGTGTGCATGTTTTGAAAGAGTGTAGGCGATGAGCAGAAGGAGTGTGAGTGTTTTGAAAGACTGTAGAGATTAGGGTTATAGAAATTAAGTTTTGATCTTAGCCGTATAGATCAAAATACAACAGTTCTCTATATACTTATATGTATATGTGGGGACCCACACCGTCCTGATTTGTAATATATATGGTTTGGAAAGGAAAAAGGTTATAAAGAAGGGAAAAGATAAGAAAAGAAACAGATAAGGAAGTACATAAAAAAGTTTTTATAGAAATGCTTTTAAAAAAAGTAAGGAAATGTGATATTTTGGTAATTGGGCAAAAGTGTCATTTGGTATTTCAGATGTTGTGGAAATAAAGATAATTGGTTTTAGAAAATAGATTTTAAGATAAAAAGAAGTTCAGTTGTTTTATAAATGATTTGGAAAGTGTGAGTTGGATTTTAAAAATGTTTACTTAATCTATAACTATTTTTTGATACTCTTATTTATATTGTTTCATAGTATTTACTGAGTCATCGTCGTTGACGTATTTTATACACACTCATTTCAGGTATTCTATGATTGGTGTTGTCCTAGATGTCCACTTGTCCAGCTGCAGGAGTTATGACCTTTTTCTATTGACTTAGTGGGTGAGTTGAGCTGTGTGAGAGTTTATCTCAGTTGATGTATCAGAGTATGTTGTACTCATGTTATTTCAGTTTGTAGGATGGGCCAGGGCTTTGTTGTGCCCAATTTGTTGAGTCTAGTAGGTATCATATGTGTAATTGTATTTAGAGGGATTTCATTCCCTATTTTATAGTTTTGTTTATTTAGAGTTATTATTAGATAGTTGTGTATTTCTGATGATGCCACGTCACTGTCTAGGGTAATTAACATGATAATTATTTGGATTGAGGTGTGACAATTTAAGTCTGCTTTGATGCCCGAGATTATTTGCTTCCCCACTTGTACCAACTTAAGATGTTAGTAACGATATAACATTTGCATAAATAAAGAATGAACATGCTTGTAAAGTAAACTTACAATTTAGAATAACTACTTATTTATCATTCATCTTTAACTTTCAAACCACTTCTAAGACTTCTTTATGAATCCTTAAAATGTTTCATAACAACCTTAAATCTAATACCTCAAGTTGAAACTCAATTCCCCTCACTTTTCACTCTTTTTTTCCCTGACCAGTACACCACCGGTAGGCCATCGGTATACTGCCCGGTATACCGTCTAGCACACTGGTTGGTTCACTCTTGGGTTTTACATTCCAGTCAAGACATTTTTAAACACCAGTATTGTCACGATCCTTACCCATCCTCAAAGATCCACGTGACAGATGCCAGGTAATCTACATGATTACCTAAGGCCTTAATATATTATTTCTTATTGACATTTTAATTTCCATATAATGATTCATATTACTAAGGATTATATACAAACATAACCGAAATATATTACATCACATCTGGTCTACAAAATCCAACATGTCTTATTTATATTACAGACCCAAAAGAATCTGGAAAATATCTCAGAGTGACTATAAAACAACTACTAATACTACATAAAGATATAGACTTCAAGCTAGTAAAACTACTATTGAGGATACTACTCCTCCTCCTGACCTAAAAATAATAATTTTAAAACATAAGCTAAAGCTCGTGTGGGTGACGTATACAGTAATATAAGTTTTGTTATGGATATGAACATAAACTGAAAATTGTACATTAACTTGAATTAACAAGATATGATTGACAGTAAAGAAAGTGTAACTGTAACAACTGTAAACTGAACCGTGAATATCATATTATAAACATACATAACTGGACCGACAATAAAACTGAATCATATAAATAACATGGCATAGTCAGTAATAACTGAAACTAAACCTGAAGTCTGAAACTGAACAATACGAATATTCAAGTTATATTTCTTTAAACGTATTTATATATTGAAACTGAATTTTGAAATCTTTTTCTGTTCTTTATTAATATATATTGGTCATACAAGATTGGTCTTGTCATATCATATCTCGTACTAGGACTGGTTTTGTCATACATAAATGGATCATAAACATGCTGGGCATCCCCAGTTGGATTAGCTAGACGTCTGACGCATCATCCCATGATTTATATAGCGGTATGCTAGTCGACTATACCTCCCTAGATGACAGAGTGTTGCACGCTAGTCAATTATACCCCCTAGTGAAGGGTCATATGCCAGATCTCCCCCAGGCGTGGGACCGCTCTTACATAACATGATATGGCCGTATATAAATTTATAAATATTTATATATCCATGGAATTATATTTAATATATTTAATTAAATAAATCTCTAAGAAAGGCATGGATAATTTGAAATACATACTGTAAAATTCCGATATTAAAGTGCAAGTCACTCACCTTGGTCATAGGTGGCAGTAGTATATCCTGAAAAATGAATTCACATAAATATAATTACTTTTTAATGAAATTAAATTACTTTATTTGCGTTTATAAATTTTTTTCTAGCAATCCCAGATACCGGTATCAGGAATTTCTATGATACCGGTATCCCAGCCTTTAGGCTTGAAGCTGGTATCCCCAATTTTTTGAAATCGGTATCCCAACAGATGTATCCTGACATTCCCAGATACCGGTATCCTGGCATTCCCAAAAACTGGTACCCCACTGCAGTATCATGATGCAGTATCCTGGGTGCAAGTCCAGATATCGGTATCATGGCATTTCCATGATACTGGTATCTGGCATCGCTGATGCCAAGAACAGATTTTTCTGGGAATGTTTTTGGTTCGATTCCAAGCTCGAGATTCTCAAATCCAGTCCCTAAATCTCGTTTTTAGACTTTCCAAGGGTCGAAATGACCTATATGACATGAATTCGACTTATATACACTTTAAATTTCATTAAAAATATCTTAGAATCATCCGATTCGGAAATTTCCTAAAATTCCGATTCAAGAACGATTTGTACATTTTGATATTCGATTTATACATCGATGTGATCGCGTTAGAAATCTTACCTTAGTGTGGTGTTTGATTCATGCATTGGGGCATCGGATTTCGGCTTTTAATTTCTCCTTTTTCTTCTTCTTCCTTTCTCCCCGAAGCTCCTGTAGCTTTCCCTAAAGGAGTTTTTCTTCTTTTTCTTGTAAATTTTTCTTAATTATAATTTTTATTAGTTAGGATAATTATAAGAATATAAGGTAAATTGAATTTACTTTTGAGTTACACCTCGGTACGGAAAGGTTCGCCGTAACTACAGTATTTCCTAAGTCGAATTTCGTTTAATTTTATAACGTACGGTAATTGTTTTATTACCCCGCTCATTACTAAAATTCCTTTCTTAATTCTGAAAATTTCTAAACTTCGCCGAAAATTTCCATTTAAATAATTAAACTTACTAAAATTTCTTAAGGCTTAATCTAGTTATTTAGAATCCTTAATAAAGTTTATTAGTCATAAATTTAATTAAATTAATAATAAGAATTACTAAAAATAATGCAGTGTTACAATTTCCCCAACTTTAAAAAAGTTTGTCCTCAAACTTTGAAATTACCTGAAGTGAGAAATAGTTGTGGATACGGAGCTCGAATCTGCGTTTCCTCTTCCTATGTAGCTTCGTCTCCTCTCTGGTTATCCCACCATACCTTCAGGAGTGGAATATATTTGTTCTAAAGTATCTTCTCTTTTTGATCAATGATTCGCAATGGACGCTCGTCGTAAGTTAAATCGGCTCGCATTTGGATAGGTATGCTTGGAAAAATATCTCTGGTAGGATCTATGAAATATCTTCGCAGCATAGATACGTGGAAAACATTGTGGACAAAAGCTAACTTTGGTGGTAAATCCAATTGATAGA